>CAUYRH010168639.1:0-24997 GCA_963574655.1 Perodicticus potto
GTGCCTGGGATCTAAAGCCGCCCTCTAAATTCTCTCACCACAGTAATAGCTATGAAGAGTGAACGATCTTTTCCAAATTGCATAACTAGTTGAACTTTTCTCAGTTACCCAGAGTTAAGACTTTGGCTAGATTTAAGAGAAACTACCAATACAGGATCAATTGTTTTATCTTGCCTAATGGGCAGATTCAGTAAAGTGACTTATCTTAGTGGCATTTCACTGTTTGAATTTCTAGCCTGCCTCCTAATAAAATGCTGTTGAAATGGAGATAGCAAAGGGTGCTGTCACAAAATATACAGGAGCATATCTGTAATATTCACGGTGTACTTGCAAGATTTGCAAACGTTTTTATCTTGCCCTCCAATTGAGAGAGAAGAGTCCATGCCCTCTGATCTGAGCAGAATTTCAATTGATTCCCAGCAACAAAACCTGTATCTTCTCTGTAATGTTGCCATTTGTAATCATCTTTAAGAAAAACAATGGGGACGACTCAAGGATTTTATGTCTGTCTACGCCAAGCTGAAAATGAATAACGTAAATCTTCTATTAGGCTAGAAGTGTGGCCATATAGAGGGGGGGGCTACATTTTTGGATATTCCAAAGTTACTGATTTTTTTTTTGTCAGAAGAATGAGTTTCTTTATTTTCATTGATTTGCAATTCTTGGAAAGAAAAGCTGCAAATTGATTCAATGACTATTTAAGTAAGGCTTTAATCTGAACTTAGTTACCTAAAGAAAGTATATTCTTTGATTCTATGAAGCATAGCCAGACTAACAAAATATTTCCTCTTAGTGTGTACTTTAAAAATATATATTGTAGGGTGGCGCCTGTGGCTCAGTCGGTAGGGCGCCAGCCCCATGTACCTAGGGTGACAGGTTCAAACTAGGCCTCGGCTGAACTGCAAAACAGAAAAATAGCCGGGCGTTGTGACAGGTGCCTATAGTCCCAGCTACTTGGGAGGCTAAGGCAAGAGAATCACCTAGGCCCAGGTGTTGGAGGCTTCTGTGAGCTGTCTGATGCCACGGCACTCTACCAAGGACCATAAATTGAAACTCTGTCTCTAGGGGGGGGAAAAATATATATATATATACACACACATATAGTACGTTTCACATTTAATTAAATTCAACTCTCATTGAATTGTTTGATTGTGTTAAGTCATGTTCTTCTCAACAAAATTACGTCCGTGTAACAAGAGAGTATTTTCAATGGTCAAGCCTTCTCTTGATTATGAATATTTCCCTCATTTTAATTGTATGAAAAAAAAAATCTGTCCTTAACTGGGTTTGAGTACACATAGTTAAAAGTAGGAGTTGACCTCACTCTCTGAGCCAGCAACCAGTTCCTTCTCTTGACACATGTTATATGAATAGTTCCTGGATGTAAAATGTTATGTAATCAACTTACTTATAATCATTTTGTCTTTCTGTTTCAAATTATTTTCTTCAAAACAATTTCATACTTATCGCAGGTGACACATTTTCAATCTACTCAAATATTGTAATAATATTAGTCAAATACTTTCTCTTGTATTCACTTTATATTTTCCAGAGGAAAATGCAGAACATTTAAGGCAGTTGTCAGGGTATAAAGATCTGGATGGTCTGTCTAACCTTAATGAAAAGTTTGTTCAGAATCCCAAGCTAAAACATTCCCTGTTAGAGCACCTTGGTTACTCCAAGTTATCTACCCTTATAATTACCCCGATATTCTCCTTCTTTTAGAGCCCTTTTTCCTGGCTTCCTTGTTATACTCCAGGCATCCAGCACCAGCGTCCTGCCTTCTGATGTTCAGTGTTACTGGCCTAATCTCTTCCTTTTCTGAAAGTTCTCATATTCCAAAACTACTGGACTCACTAAAACCATGACTGGAAAGAACATAGAAACCAACTGACTCAACACATTTATGTCCCAGGTGATGATATGAAGAATCTGAGAGAGATTAAGTGATATCTGAAAATCAAAAATTTATTTAGCGGTAGAGCTGGAACTATAAAACTGACTTGTGTTAGTGTTAAGTTAGGGTCCTCCAAAAAACTGATTCTGAACAAAAGATTTCGGAGCAATGAATTTATCTAGGAGTTGATTTCATGAGGCATTATAAAAGTAAAAGAATGTGCAGAAAGTTACCCTCTGAACATCTGAAGCTCAGTTTTGCTGGGGAATCTTATGAACTGTGGGGAATACATCTTGGAATTGGGACAAAGATTCTGTGGGGTTTATCTGTCAACTTTTATCCTTCAATGATTAAAGACTGCTCTAGAGGCCTTAACTCCACTTCCTATCCACCTTCAAACTTGCTGAAATGCTCCTATGTCAGAAGCCACTGGTGTATACAGAAAGGGCCTACGTGCGACTTCCAGTGTGGGCCAAGGGGAAGAGGGTAAGCACAGCGTCAACTAGAGGAGGGCATTATTCATGCAGGCAAAGGGATACAAGTAGAAAATTAGCACAGGATATAAATTATTAAACAGATGTATGCGAAAAGCTAAACTATTATAGTCATAATTTTCCTGTGATAATGATAATACAGTTAATATCTTTTTCTTGATGCTGTAGTAGATCAGGATTACCCTAGCTACAGCTAACCCTAAATGCTTGATCTTAAAGTGCTGTGGCCAATGGACTGTTTGGGGGTAATAGCAAGGGATGCCTCACTTGCCATTGAAACCTAAAGCTCAATAAATAAGAAAAAGAAAAAGAAAAACCTCTAGAACTTAGAAATAAATATATGTTTTATCTGTCTGGAGGAACTATAAAACATCTAACAAAATGTTATGAAAAGAGGGAATGAAATTGGACAAAAAGCCGACTTAGGTGGTATGAGATAAGGGAGCAGATTTTCCCATTCAACCAGAAAACTAAGAACTACAGATCTTGATGAAAGATGCCAGATGAAATAAAGGAAACCCAGAAACATGTTAATTTCAGATAAACAATGAATAATCTGCGACATACTCATATTAAGAAAATTATGCATTATTTATCTGAAATCCAAATGTATTTAGCCCTCTTGTAATTTTTATTTGCTAACTGGGGCAGCTCTAATCCTGGGCCGGTCATAAAGTTTCTTTTCTCTCTTTCTCTGTGTGTGTGTCTTTATGGACTGAGGAAGGCCCTGTTCTAATGACAGAACTCAGAGCTTATTTTAATAATTTATAGTGATTATTAGAATAAAGTGCCCTCATGATTTTGGATCAGAAACATTCTTAGAAAATCCCAATCACAGAAACAAAAACAAAAAAATTCTTTCTCACAACCAGGGAGCATAATTATAAATGTACAAATAAACTGAAAATTGATACGATGGAAATACTAAAATTAAAAGACATTATATTTTACAGTAATGTTACATATTCTCATTTTCATCAGGCTTGCCCTGCTCTAAGTTATGAATTGAGGTTAAAAATATGTAAGAAAAAAAAAAAAAACCTTATTATTTAAATTTGCATTGCAGGTAATCCCTACAGAGGGTCTTTTCCAGGAAAGTAAAATTTTAATAAATCACACACCATACACTGTTCTCTTCCAGGAATATGTTGGATTTTTTTTAAATATGAAAAGCCTAGTTATACTTTATTTGAAAAAAAAAAAAAAAAAGGTCTTAGACTGGTTTGGGCTGCCGTAACAAAAATACTTGAGACTAGCTAATTTATAAAGAACAGAAATTTATTTTTCATAGTTCTGGAAGCTGAGAAATCCAAGATGAAAGTGCCGGATTCTACCGAGGGCCTCCTTGCAAGGTTCTCACCTGGTAGAAGTTGGAAGGGCAAGAGACGGCCAGAGGCTGCCTGCTTTTATAAGACCCTTAATCTCATTCAGAAAGGGGGAGCCCTCATGGCCTACTCACCCCTTACGGAGCCCACTTATTAAAACTATTATATTATCAACACCTAAATTTTGGAGGGGGCTTATTCAAAACATATCAAAAAAATTGCAAAATATATTAGGAAATATATTTTTAACTACTGCTGATTTGAAACCTCCTTTCTTGTCAACCCAGACATCTGTGTATTACATATACGCACATAGTTTGTTTTCTAGAAGTAACCATAGAGCATAGAATATACTAGCCTTATGTTGTTGTACTTGGCGTTTTAGGTCTTCAAGATCAGGTCCAAGGGGTTCTTCCTCCATTTTCCATGTTCTCTTTTCTGTTTTTGTTAGCCAGTCATTTAATTCTTTTAGTTTCTGATTCTGGAGATCCATTAAAACTTTATGTAAACTGGAAAGTTGAAAGAACTCCATTATTATCTCTATTATTGTCTCAATTAAAACAACTTATTATTACCAGAAACACAATCAGGTAAAACAGTAGAATTTATAACTTACATCATGTTCACATTTTTGGCATCAGTTAGACATTAAGAAAAATACAAGCAAAGCCCACTATCAATCACCTCTGAAGTTCTTCTTTCTCAGATTTACAACAGTTAACGTCCTGATCTCTAGAAAGTTTCACATAGCCATGTAAATGTGAACGTGCTAACTAAAGGGCAAGTCATTCCTTAAAATTTCAGTTAGTAGTAGATGTTGGCAATTTTTTTTATATTCCCATTATTTTAATGTATGTGGTGGTTAAAAATGGCCACAAATTACTTGCCACTTTTCTTATCAAAGAGATCAGGTCTATTTTCCATCAACATGAATATGGTCTGGCCTTGTGACTTGATTTGGCCGATAGAATGTGGCATAATTAACACTGCACCAGTTCCAGTGTAGGCTGTTAAAGAACAGGTGGCAGCATAGGAATTCTCTCTTGGAGCTCAGATTCCATACCATAATGGAGGCCATGGATTAAAACCCATGTGACACTGACCCTGAAGGATGAAATGCTATCTTAGAGGTGAGCTTCCAGCTCAGTGATGGCCAAAGAATAACCTTAGATCAGTGATTTTCAACTGGTGTGCCATAAGAGGGTCTTAGGTATGCTGTGAAAAATTTTAGAGATCATTAAATTACTTTTGAAAGTAGTTCAAAGCATAGTACATATGTTCTTCTTACTCTTTTTTTTTTATCAACATAATTTAAGTGTGCTACAAAAGATTTTACCATAGGTTCAAGTGTGCCATGAGGTAAAAATGGTTGGAAAACACTGTCCTTAGATGTATCACTGGGAGTAGAAGAAAAACCTATCTGAGCTTTGCTTGTATTCTTGTTCTACAGAATCACAATGACATTGTAAATTTTTGTTTTAAGCCACTAAATCTGAAATCATTTGATATGCACAATTAGATAAGTGAAAAGGTATATCTTTGAAAGATACAAAACAGTGGGCTGGGTAATAGATTTCAATTCCAAAGGCTTAGGTTCACAGCCTAGCTGTAAGCTTTAAAACCAAGCTCTCAAACCTCAAACTACCAGTATCAAGAATATAGAATAACACCTTGCCTATTAAATATGCAACTTTTCACTGAAGATGAAAACACAAGGTGAGGCTAATCCATTAGTCTATCCAAATATAAGATGCAAATGCTGTTAATACCAATTTTAAGGTAAATAATCTTTATGAAAGTCATGTTTAAATCATTTCTTAAAACTCTAATATAATGAACACTGATATTAAAAGGACATAATTAGAATTAGAATCTATAATGACTTATGAAACTGTTAACAGAATTTCTCATTACTTTGCACGTTTAAACACACAAAGTATACACATAGCTGAGGATGTTTTCTAATAGACTTTATTTTCTTAGAATAGTTTTAGATCTACCAAAAAATAGTAAGAATATAATCCAGAGAATTAGCATATACCTTGTATCTAGTCTCCCATTTTATAAACATCTTACATTAATATTGAACATTTATTACAATTAATAAACCAATATCTGTGCATTGGTAACTGAAGTCTGTATTTGGTTTTGATTTCCTTAGATTTAAACTTCTATTTCAGCATCTCTTCCAAGATTCCACATTATGTTTAGTTATCCTGTCTCCTTAGTCTTCTTTCGGTTGTGTCAGTTTCTCAGAATTTTTCTGACAGTTTTAAGGAATAGTGGCTAGGAAGGTATTTTGTAATATTCCCCTGGGCAGCATATTTGTCTGATCTCTTCCCCTCGATAGCCTGGTGCTATGGGTTTTTGAGAGAAAGACCACAGACAGAATTGGCCATTTTAAGCACATTGTATCAAGGTTACATGTATGCTCAACATGACTTATCAGCGTTGATGATGACGTTGATCATCTGGCTAAAGTACTGGGGGTCAGGTATCTTTATTGGAAAGTTACTTTTCCTTCCCTTTTCTACATTTCTGTTGTTTTTATAAGAACGTCACTACATACAGACAACACTTAAGGAGTAGTAAATGATATTTGCTATTCCTTTCCTGGAGGACAAGGTAGCTAACGTAGGTTATTTGGAATTCTTCTGCATGGCATACTTGTCTCCATTCTATTTATTTATTTATTCAACTACCTACTTATATAGTATGAACTCATATATGGTTATTTTATACTTTGGGCTATATACAATATTTGTTTTGCTTTTCCTTTTCGCTCAAATTGTTTCAGCTTTGGACATTGTGAGCTCATTCATATCCCATCAATATATTTCTTTCTTTCTTTTCTGTTTTTTTTTTTTTTTGCGGTTTTTGGCCATAGCTGGGTTTGAATCCTTCACCCTCTGATATATGGGGCCAGTCCCCTACTCTTTTGAGCCACGGGAGCTGCCCCATCAATATATTTCTTGAGAGAGGAGGGTTAAGCATGGTTTAAGCATGTCCTTCCTTTCTGGCAGTACAAAAAGCTCCAGTCTCATTTTCTGTCATAGTTTTATAATCAGTTATCTTTCCATAGTGTCCTGGTCTTTTTTTGTTTTTTTAACTGGGAAATGATATTAGAAACTAAGATCCTATTGGTAGGGGTGCTCATTTCTTCAGGGGTGAAGTTGTACTTTGGCCCCATGGGTTGACAGAAGAAAGAATGGATGGAAATGTGCATAGTCACTAATGAATACTTGTATATGGAATCATCCGTACCTATAGTATGTGGAGTATGAAGTCACACCGATGTCTCCACCTAAGTCATTACCATTTAGTTGATCTTTTTTCTCTGCTTATCTTTAAATTAGCAGTTTACCAGTAAGAAATTTGACATAAAGTGGAAATTTTTTCTCTTAATTTTTTTATTAAATCATAACTGTGCACATTAATGGATTTATGGGGTATAATGTGCTGCTTTTATATACAATTTGGAATGCTTATTATTAAACTGGTTAACGTAGCCTTCACCTCACTTACTTAATTATTGGGTTGAGACATTTATACACTACTCTTAATAGATTTGACATGTACCCTTGCAATATGCAAAATAGGCAAGGTCCCACCGATTACCCTCACTCGACCCGGCCTCACTCCACCCCTTCCCTCATCCTCTTCTTCCCTCCTTCATCCTGGGCTATAGTTGTGTTTTATCTTTCCTATGAAAGTGTGGATGATTATATATTGGTTTCATAATAGTACTGAGTACACTGGATACTTTTTCTTCCATTCTTGAGATACTTTACTAAGAAGAATGTGTTCCAGCTCCATCCATGTAAACATAAAAGAGGTAAAGTCTCCATCTTTTTTTAAAGACTGTGTAATAATGTTTCTTTAAACTAGAAATTGAGATGCTCCTACTCCAATGTCGAGATCCACATACTGCTGAATAAATAAAGGCATTACTGCACCGATCTTAGACACAAACGATAAATTGAGTTGATCAATCCTATGCAATGAGGAACAAGCAGAAGTGTATCAGAAGAATAAGATATTTGAACCATACACAATTCTATTAAGTATAGAGTGTAAATGTCTTAACACAATAATCAAGTAAATGAGGTGAAGGTTATATTAACTAGTTTGATGTAAGCATTCCAAATTGTACATAAAATCAGCACATTGTACCCCATAGAGGCATTAATGTATACATTATCTATGTGTTTACGACTTAATAAAAAAAATTAAAAAAGAATAAGACATTTGCCAGGGATCTCTTCATATCCCCATGTACAATAATGTCATAACCAATAAGAAACAGAAGATACAAAATCAATATGGAGCCACTAATAATATGGTTCTTTTTGGAATGATGATTTTGATCTTGTCACTAAGGTTAAAGTCTCAAATTAGAAGAGGTTCTTCTATACTATCAAGAGAAGCATTGTACTGGCATATAAACAGATACACAGACTAACAGGACATAATAGATTCATGCATTTATTAAATATACGGTTACTGAGTACCTAGATACTATGGATGGAGAGTTGAGGAAGATCTACACAATCCCTTACTCTTATGGAGTTTATGTGGGGCAGAAAGAAGTGAAGCCATAGATGGCATATAAATCTCATTACTCCATGTATAATTGGGATCGTGTTATAAAATAAGAACAAGTGCATTGAGTCTGTAAGGTAAAGAATAGTTTTATTGTACTATTGATATTTGAAGAAATCTAAATGTTAAAGTAGAAAGCAGTGAAGAGGACCATAA
Source organism: Perodicticus potto (assembly GCA_963574655.1). Taxonomy (NCBI): domain Eukaryota; kingdom Metazoa; phylum Chordata; class Mammalia; order Primates; family Lorisidae; genus Perodicticus; species Perodicticus potto. The sequence continues at coordinate 8,475 of CAUYRH010168639.1, forward strand.
AGAACCTTAAGTCAGAAAGAAGAAAACATGAAATGGCCCTGAGGCATCACAGAGGGACAGGTGCAGCTTGCTGTGTAAGGCACAGTGAAGTCGTACAATACGATATCCAACTCTAATTCCTGGGTCTTGGAGAATTTGAGTGCTGCCTAAAACTCTGAAATCTGAAGCTCCAATTATCTTTTATGTTTCACTGTGGTTTCATCTTATAAACCTGGACTCAGAGACAGATTCATATGAATGGATAAATGCAAAAGTGTTTTGTCAGGTGCTTTATCTTTTTACAGGTCGCATATGGAAATGTCCAGTTGGAAGTTCTTAGGGGAAAAGCCAGAATGGCTAGTTAGCAGGTAGTCGGGGAGCACACAGGGATACTCACCATGCAACCGGTGTGGTCTAATATTTTAATGGCTGGTAAAGTCACATCAATGACTCCTAGCTAAATAAAGATCTGCTTTTCCTGTCTTGATTAACAGGTCTCAAAGCATGGGCCCTGGACCAAGAGCATCACCCCAGCCCCTAGAAATGCAAATTCTCAGGTCTAGACCCTGACTCATTGAATCAGAAACTCTGGGGATGTGGTTTAGGAATCTGTGTTTCAACCAGATTTCCTGGTGATTCTGATGGAGGTTTGTGTTTGATAATCACTGCTCTAGATAGCTTTAATCTCTATTCACAACTCATGCAAACTCTGCAGAGACAAAAACATTATTCATGTTAACATTCGAAAAGGGCTAATGCCCACAGAATTATTGGGATTTATTTTGACATGAGACTATTCCATTCTCACCTCCAATTATAGACAGAAGTGTGACTGTTAACTGCCTAAGAACGGGCTCTGATCTAATGCTCTAAAATGGAGGGATTGAATGTGTCTGAAGCCTGAAACAAACCTCAGAATAATTTTTAAAATGGAAGGGTACAAGAGTGGTGAAGAGTGATGATACAAATAACTGCGAAAATACAGAGCATTCATTCCACTGGGAAAAGAATTCTGAGAACATGTTTTCACTATTTCTTTTCCTTACCATAAGCCTTAAATAGATATTAGTAATATTGTTAATAGTAGTGTTCACTTGCCAGATTTGGTCTCATATTAACTGAAAATAAAATAGTTGCCAAAAGTTAAATCATGAGATATTACCTACAAAAATCAGACTTGGCCACTCTTGAAAATATTTAATAGAATTTAGCAACCCTAAATCTATCTTCCCACATGGAGACAATCTGTAAATTTGAATGTCAATTATCCTTCATGTATAAAGTATGAGCTTTTCAGTTTGCCATCGTCCCCACCACTCCTTATCCTCCTTTATAACCAACTCAACTCAGTTCCTCAATATTATCTTTCTGACTCTTATCCTGGACATTTGGAGTTGGTGCCCCTGATACTGGTAACAGCTTCTCACTTAGGCATGCAGACTACCTGAGGTTTCTAATATAAAATCATAGGGTTGAGTCTGAGAAGTTTCATTTCTAACAGGCTCCCAAGGTGGAGCCAATGTTGTATGGTCATAAATTACAGTTGGAATAACAAGAATCCAGGTGAGAAGACTGTATATTTGAAAATCAGTGCTAGTCTTTTTAAGGTGTGTGTTTGATCCATTAGTTGCCCACTGCTCAAACTCAGCTTAAGATAGGGATTAATATGAGGCTAGCAGGAAAATCTCAGGATACCCAATCACTCCTCTTTCATGTTTTTCTAGACTTGGAGAGATGATAGGACTCCTGAGGGCTGCTCTCTTTCACCAATCTCATGATACTTTACAGTGAATATTGCATAATTAGAAACTGTGCATGGAGTTGTGTCTACTGCCCTACTTATTAAAAGTGAGAGGAATTCCTAAGTAGCAGATAGGATTTTCTTAGAATAATGGACTTGGGGATATGACAATTCTAGAAAAATAAAGATGATGTTCACACAGGGGAACTCTCATGAAGAGCTTAACTTTGTATGCTTTTTCTTTGGACTTTAGGAATAATTGTCTTTAATATGGTGTTCAAAATAGTTTTGCTTTTCCAGTGATTTCCATTAAAATCATATATAATTTAGAATAAGCCTATGTAAAAATTGGTCATTTTAAGGAAAAGTGTTAATGCATAATGATATGCAGTAAAAACCAGAACAGATATAAGAAAAACCGTGAAGGTGAAGCATGATTGGCATGCGTTTGAGAAGCACTGAATAATCATGTTTGTTCCTCCTTATCACCAAATGGGCTAGATAATATTATTTCTTAGGACACTGGAACTTTCAAAGGTAGTTTAAGGAACTTGTCCAACGTGACAGAGTGGCATGTGAAGACATTATACAAATCACAGACTATCTGTGAACCAAGTCTTGACTCTTAATCTGGCACTACATTATTGTTTTTTTTTTAATGGATGAAAGCATATTAGGTGAAGCCATATGAAACTGCTTATATTTTAGAGCTTTTTCCTAGATGAACATGAATTTTATATTTAATTCAAACACGATTAAAATGAGAAAGCAGGTTTCCCTTTTCAGCTCATATCCTAACAATGCAAATAAATTTGGAAAAAAATGTCAAATTCAGAAAATTAAAAAAAAAATCTACTACCCACAGACAAGAAAAGGGTTTACAGTTTTTACTGTTTTATTTTTTTATTCTTCAAGTAGTCATTTAAAAAGGGATGTAAAAGCATAAGACACATGGAGTATAAATAGATGACTAGCAATCGAGTGGTGAGGCAGAAGAAAAAGTAGTGCAGGGCAGGAGATGGTCCTGACAGTACACAGAGGCCAAAGTGTGTCCGAACAAGATAGCAGGACTGCTTCAGGTAACTTTCAGCCATTCAAGATCATCTGCGGATAGAGACAGGCCAGTGAAGCGGTACATTTGAAGAACTGCAACTTCGGCTATATGGAATTGCAGACTCAGGAGTCACCTCACCTGTGCATGTATTGCTATATAAGATAATAAACATCCTTATGGTTTTACCCAGTGCTTCTCAAACCTTAATATGCCTGAGAATAACCTGGGGAGTGTGTCAAACTACATAATGTCTTATGACATTAGGGCTTGGGTGAGGCCTGAGAGTCCGCGTTTTTAACGAATGCCAAAGGGGTCCATGGATCACACTTTAAGGAGCAATGGTATCAGACACTTTGAATTTTTTTTTTTTTTTTGTTACAGTAAAAAGAATTCAAACCAACACTAATTTTCAAAAAAAAATTACAAGAGATCTCTCACCCCACACTCCACCATGAAAATACATTTGAATGTATATGAAAGAAATCAATAAGAATGTTGGTTTTGCTTGATGGAAATTCTGTCAGAATGTGGGAAAGCAATTATTCTCTACCCAGTGCTGTCTAACAGAACTTATTCCAATGATGTAAATATTCTATGTCTGCAATAGTCAATGTGGTAGCCACTAGCCATGGGAGGCTATTGAGCTCGTGAAATATGGCTAGTGTGGCTGAGAAGCTGAATTGTTAACTATATTTGACTATGATGATTTTAATTTAGCTACATGTAGCTAGTGGCTGCACTACTGGATAATACCGACCTAACCGGGAAGAGTAATAGCAGCCAGGAATCCATATTTCAATGTGCTTTTCTGCACCAATTTATTATGTCCTGCAGTGTCCACAGAGAATGATGTCCTGAGTTCAGGAATCTAGCAATACACATAAATAGCATTTTTTTGAAATTCCCATTTTCTAGATAGAATTTTATTAATGCAGAATGGTACATGTTTTTATTAATTTCAGCCTACATTTTATAGTCTTAATAGCATTTATGGGGCTATGTGGAAATATGTTACAAAATGTATTAAAATATGACTATATGCGAGACATTACACTAATAGATGTGTAAGTATATGGAATTGATAAAACCTAGAGGATTATAATTAAAACTTAAAAATTCCTACGAGGTGTGAGCTCTTTTGGGAGATAGGAGATAGGCTCTCAAGTCTAATTTGTTAGAATTCACGATTATTTGCTTATATGCAATTTCAATTAAAAATACAATTAATGCAAGGGGGTAAAATATTATGAATATCTAGATTAGAACATACCCACCTGTGGTCTTCAATTAACATGTGTGTATTACATGCAAAATGCACTGATACAATTTAAGCTGCCAATAAAATGTATATAATTTAAGGGAAGGCTACTGGTGTAAATTCAACTGAATTTTTCATGTACTTTTATTTTTAAACGCACGCCATTTAGTAACTAAAATGACAGTGATTAAAATTATTCAAAATGATGACTTGACAATTTTAGCAAAATGGTTGTAATAGATAGATTATATATTCATAATTTGAGCTTAGCAATTGTTTACATGTAGCTAGATTTTCCAGAATGTTGGCATGTGCTTCAATATGCAGAAAAGGGAACTAGTAGAATTTATGTCAATAATACCTTCATATAAAAGGTGCCAAGAAGAATATGTTCCAGCTCCTATCAATGTCTTTATATAGTGATTAAGAAAATGCCATGAAGGCTATCTCTCACAGTACGATCAAAATGTTACTGATTGTATATGAAGCACATTCTGCCCTATGATTGCACCAATGTACACAATTATGATTTAATAAAATTATTTAAAAAAAAAAAAGGTGCCGATCAGAGTCACACAGAGAACTTTTCAAACCCATGTCCCAGATCCACGCCTGAACAATTCAGTCATAATTTCTGCAGCTGATGTCAACACATTTTTACTTTTAAAACTCTTCAGCTATGTGATTTTAATGAACATCCAGGGCTGAGAGTGATTGTGCTGACTTTAAAGGACTTAGCAATAATTTTTCTCCAGCCCTTGGGTGCTCACAGGGGCAATATTTGAAAAGCTGGGCCCAGGTATCATGGCATATCGGGGTTACTATGAATCAGATACAAAGAGATAACATGGAGGTGAAAATTCATGATGCGTGAAAAAGTCTTTGCTTGTTTATTTATAAACTCATTATACTTTATAAGTCATAAATGATCTCAAAAGTCATTTAGAACTTTTGCAATTTGGAAATTTTAAACATATTCTCAGTTTTAAATAACATATGTATCATGTGTCAGAAAATAGGGGTATTACTATAATTAGTCCTATTGATGCAAGAATTGATTATGACCCCAGTGATTGACAAATGGGGATACAAAGATTTACCTGGGTTAAAAGACTAGCAAGGGAAAATGGCAAAGCGGGAACTAAAGGGGTTTGGCCCTGGGATCTGGTTCATCAATATGCTATGCTGCTCATATGAAGATTAATTTTTTACAGATAAATTTTACATCTGTTACTCATTTCATATATGGCACTTATTAGTAATAGGGTAAAATAGAAGAAAGAGGTCATTTGTTGAGTTATTATGAAGAGATTGTCATTAATAGATAATTTTACTTTTTCTTCTCACTGAAATGAAAAATTACGGTTGTTACTATGGGACTAGTAAATCGCATGTTATGGCAACCCTCAATTCCATCTTCCCGATTAAATGCTTCCGAAGTGGATGAAGAAAATTGCAGATTTCATCACAAATCAAGGGCCACTATTAAAATACAACAATTGGAAGACTGTTTAATGATATCAAGTAAGAGTGGGTCATGATAACACTCGGAGATCACACTCATTTATACGGCAATAGAAGCTCACTCTGAACTTCAACGATTTTGCCACTACATAGTGTCTAGCACAGTACCTGACACATACTAGACACCCCAAAAGGTTTCCTGAATGTAGAAGTTATATAACTTAATTTTCAATCAAGCATAAAAAGAAGGTGTAAAAATACAAACACTTTCTCAGTCAGAAATATCAGAATTAAGATTATACAATTTGGAATGCTTACATCAAACTAGGTAATATAGCCTTCACCTCATTTACTTAATTATTGTGTTAAGACATTTAACACAATACTCTCTGCTTAATATTTTGACATGTACCCTTGCAATATGCACCATAGGTGTGGTTCCTCCGTTTCCAAATTGTATTTAAAATCAGCACATTGTACCTCATAAATGCATTAATGTATACATGCAAAAAAATAAAAATAAATATATTAAAAAATAAAACAAAAAAAAGAACCCAAAAAACCTAAGGGTGGTCTTAGAGACCACCAACACAGTCATATTTTCCACATAATCTTAAGTTTTTGAGTTATTATAATATTTATGGTACTCAAAAAAAGAATTAAGATTATAAAAATGTCTTCTTGTTGCGACAGTCTGTTAATGTGAATCATTTTTTTCTCCAATCATAAATCAGAATACAACCATTTTGTGTTTTGTCAACTTGGGCACACGCTTTCTCCAACATGCCCAGCACATTCATGCCTCAAGATTTTTCCACTTGCTTATTCCTATCTACAGGGCTTATTTCTTCCCTTCGATTAGGGCTCTTTTAAAATATTACCTCATTAGAATAACCTTCTCTGAGATACAATAATATACATAATGTTTTACTCTCTAAATCTACCCTACACTTTCTTTTCCTCTTTTTCATTTGACACCATCTGACATGACATATATATATATACACACATATATAAAGAAAGCATATACATACGTATTATTATTTCATTGGCTATTTCCTCTCACTAGGAATGTAAACTTAGTAAGAGGGGGAGTTCATTTCCTTTGTTCACTGACATACCCTGAGTATCTAAAAACAGGGCTGGGAACAGAGTACATGAGGACTGTTAGCCCTATGGTGAATGAAAGAATAAACTTAATTTTTCTAATTATCACTAGTTATCTTTGAGAGAAAGCATTGTTCTTAAAAATACCACTCTAGCATTTCTACGAATTGCAGAGATTTGGCTTTCCTGTTTTTTAATTTAAACTATAAGAATCCCATACTTTATATTATTAGAAAAAGAGACGCCCACATTTAGCTGCATTAATCCACAATATTTTCATTATTTGCAGAAAATTATATGGCCATATCCACTTGCAACCTAACTGAATGTCAGGTTATCACATGGTAATAATTGCTGTTTCTTATTGGGCCCAATATTCATCTCTTATGTCTATTACATATTCTTACACCAGAATCTTGCTATTTTACTAATCACACATGGGGTGATATCAATGCGGACTGAATGAAATAGAAAGTAATTAAAGTGTTTGGTTCATTTTAATTGAGAGAAAAATAAGAATAGAGGATACTTAAGTAGAGATCTACAGAGGAGTATAGATTTATACTATTTTATAATTAGTTCAATTAGCTCAGCACCTCTCAAACTTAAACGTGCTTAGGAATCACCTGAGATATTGCTACATTGAAAATTCACCTTTTGGGGGAGGGACACAATTATAAGAGGGTTATCTAACAAACGCAATCAATGTAACCTGGTTCTTTGTACTCTCAATGAATCCCCCACAATAAAAAAAAGAAGAAAATTCTGAGTCTGTAGATCACAGTGAGGACTGAGATTCTGTATTTTTAACAAAGTTCTCAGGTGATGCTGATGCTGCTGGTGCTTGGACCACTTTGGTCTACAAAGAATTTTTACTTTAGACTTATTGGAAGTAATAAAATAAAAAACCCAACAGATTACCAAAATGTTAGATGAAATCATGAGCAGGAATGTGAGAGTATGCACTTCCAAATGTTCACTGCAACAAGTTCAATTCAAATGCTAGAAGTACCTGAAGAGTTTATTTCAGTTGTTCATCCATTCATTGATATGTGCAATATGTTAGCCACTCTACTTGGTAGAAAACAACCCACTCATTTGCTCAGCACCTCTTCTGCTCCTGCTCTATCTATTCTCACATATCTTATCTCATTTAAAGCCCGGGAATAGACATTTGGAGAAATAAATAACATGAGGCAGATTTGTTACAATTTTCTCTCCAAAGTGTGGATAGTGATTCACAATTATTTTCCATGTTACGGTTTATGTTTTCAACCCAGATACTATTCACATCTATTTCCCTGCTGATATAAACCAGAGTACAACTTCCTTGGCCTTTTCACTGACTTGCTTGCATTTTTGGTCCTAGATCATAAGGGTTTTAGTTTCTGCTTGCATGTCCTAATCACCGAGATCAGAGAAGTTGATGGGACTTGCTATGCTTATATTTCTGAGTCCTTATAGAAATGTCAGGAAATCTCTTTTGCTCTCTGCAGGTTGCATTTTTTCAATCAAATTAATTAGTTTATTCATAGAGAAGGAAATCTTCTGTCATCCCTATGCCAGTTGTCTTTTTGTACTTCCACAGTTGGAAGTTTTGTCTTTTTCTTTTCTTTCCTTAACTTCCTATCACCCGAAGGGTATTCCCCAGCATAAAACTAAACAAAAATCATTTAGGGTACTCTTCGTAAGAATATCTAACTTGGGCATATCAAAGGACATTGTCTTGTTTTAATTATTTTAATTATGGAATCAGTGGCAGTTAGCACTCTCAATTCAATTTCAGAAGCATTTTTAAAGATTTGTAATTGACCAATATCAGCATGATGGTGCCAAACTAGTTTATGGCTAGAGTTGTCCTAACAAACTTCTTTCTTGTGTTGACCATCGCTTCATAAATTCGTGTGCATGAAAGTACTACAATTAGAAAGTAAAGAAATTAGAAAGGAAAAAATTAAAGGACAGTAGAGTGAAAAAGGAATTAGAAAGGCAGAGGAAGAATTTGTATGCTTATTTTTTTACTGACATTTCTCCGTAAGCATATATTTAAATATTTTAATTGTGAATATGTAACTTCACATGTAATTTTAATCACCTTGCTCGTGCTCCCTTAAAAAGACCCATAAGCATATTCCCTAAAAAAAAAAAAATAAATAAAATAAGTGGGACAGTTAGAAAAGCTGGGGAAAAAAAAGGTAAAAGGTATGTGAGGCAATGTGATGTGGTATGACTAAAATAATTAACCCACAGCAAATCATCTTATTTATAATGATGATTATTATATTTATAAGAACTTTTTTCATTCACAGACTACTTTTTTCATACACTATGTTAGCCAATATCATTTAGAGGTGCGTTGGACACATGGGACTGTTGTTATTTTATAAAACAAGAAAGTGAGGATCATGCTAGGAAAGTGTATTACCCCAGTTTGCATAAATAAGTGCTTGAGCAAGTGAGAGCTTATCCCTTAGGTAAATTGGAGTAGATATTCTAAGGCTGAAATGAGGGCATATTTTTACCTCTACAGTTTTAAAATTTCTTGTTTTGTTTATTAATTCTTAATAGAATACAGAGGATCCCAAAAGTTGTGCCTGAAGTCATCATACATAGGGAAAATGGGAAATTGTAGCTACGTGGACCTTTATCAAATATTCATTACAAAGTTTTACAAAATATTCTCTATGTGTTTGCAATAAATATTTTGTAAATAAAGGCCATTTAGCTACAATTTCCCATATTCCCATGTATGAAGACTTCAGGCACAACTTTTAGTACATCCTATAGTATTTCATAGATGCAACGTATATAAAGGTAGTGTCTTTACGTGCAAGGCAAGGATGTTTATTTCCGAAGTAAAAAAAAAAAAAAATTGACTATTACAAAGGCTTAAAAGGAACTAAAAATAAATAAAGAAGAATTGGTTTTAAAATTAACTACTTGGCTAAGAGACCAGAGTACTCTCGGATCATAGCCACCAGCTGGTCTGAGACACTAGCATCTCTTACATCTGGGCAATTGGCCAAGTAACTGTCCTCTCTTCTTTGAGTGGCCTTACTGACAGATTTTCTTGCCCTGTATGTCCCCTGTTCAGAATATTCTGTTGGCTTTTTCTTGCACGTGGTCTAAAATTGCAAGCTCTCATTTCTGCCCTGAAACTGCCATATGCGATTAGGCCCCTACTTATATTTCACCCCCATCTCATACTTTGGTCATCTAAACTTCCAATCTGCAACTCTCCAGTCCCACTGGCCCCTTTATGTCCTCTCGCATGTGAACATGTCCCTATTTAAGGCCCTTTGCATTAGTCATTCCCACTACCTAAAATACTCTTCCTCCTGATCTGCAGTCGCAGTCCCTTCTTGCCATTCAAATCTCAAACCAAATGGGACCATCCTTGAACACCTTTCCTGGATCAAAAAGTCTAAAGTAGCCCCTCAACCATTCTCTATCACATCACCGTTTAATCTGTTCAGAAAATGTATATGTTCTTGTTTGATTTATCGAAGATCAGGTGGCTATAAAATATTAGTTTCATCTCATGGTATTCTATTTGGTTCCAGATGTCTATGTCTCTATTTTTGCACCAATACCATGCTATTTTGATCACCACAGCCTTGTAGTACAGCCTAAAGTCTGGTAGGCTGATACCCCCTGCTTTGTTTTTATTACTAAGAATTGCCTTAGCTATACAGGTTTTCTCTGGCTCCATAAAAAATGAAGAATTATTATTTCCAAGTCTTGAACATATGACATTAGTATTTTAATAGGGATGGCATTGAATCTGTAGATTGCTTTGCGGTGTATAGACATTTTAACAATGTTGATTCTTCCTAGCCATGAGCATGGTATGTTCTTCCATTTGTTAATATCTTCTGCTATTTATTTTCTTAGGGTTTATTAATTTTCTTTATAAATGTCCTTTACCTCTTTTGTTAGGTATATTCGAAGGCATTTCATTTTCTTTGAAGCTACTGTGAAGGGGATTGCGTCCTTGATTATTTTCTCATCTTGGCTGTTATTGGTGTATACAAAGGCTACTGACTTACAGCCACCTAATCTTCGATAAAACAAACAAGAACATACACTGGGGGAAAGGCTCCCTATTCAATAAATGGTGCTGGCAGAACTGGATATCCACATGTAAAAGACTGAAACTGGACCTACACCTTTCTCCACTCACAAAAATGGATTCAAGATGGATAAAAGACCTAAATTTAAGGCATGAAATGATAAAAATCCTCAAAGAAAGCATAGGAAAAACACTTGAACATATCAGCCTGGAGAAAGACTTCTGAAGAAGACTTCTGTGGCAATTACGACAAAAATAAAAATAAAAATAAATGGGACTTAATTAAACTGAAAGTTTCTGTATGGCTAAGGAGACAACAATCAAAGCAAATAGACAACCTACACAATGGGAAAGGATATTTGCATATTTTGAATCAGACAAAAGCTTTATAATTAGGATCTACAGAACTTTAATTAATCAACATGAAAAAAGCCAACAATCCCTTATATCAATGAGCAAGAGAGATGAATACAGTCTTGTCTAAAAAAGACAAATGAATGGCTAACAAATATATGAAAAAATGCTCATTGTCCCTAATTATTTAGAGAAATGCAAATGAAAGCTACCCTGAGATACCAACTAACCCCAATGAGAATGACCCACATCACAAAATCTCAAACTGCAGATGCTGGCATGGATGTGGACAGAAGGGAACACTCTTACACTGCTGGTGGGACTGCAAACTAATATAACCTTTTTGGGAGGAAGTATGGAGAATCCTCAAAGAATTCAAATTAGACCTCCCATTTGATCTTGCAATCCCATTACTGGGCATCTACCCAGAAGAAAAAAAAGTCCTTTTACCATAAGGACACTTGCACTAGGCTGTTGATTGCAGCTCAATTTACAATTTTCAAAATGCAGAAACAGCCTAAATGCCCAGCAATGCATGAATGGATTAAAAAGCTGTGGTATATGTATACCATGGAATATTATTCAGCCATTAAAAAAGATGGAGACTTTACAACTTTTGTATTAACCTGGATGGAAGTAGAACATATTCTTAGTAAAGCATCACAAGAATGGAGAAGCAAGAATTCTATGTACTTAATTCTGAAATGAGGACAATTCACAACCTAGTATACAGTGGAGGAAGGGGACAGCAGAGAGAGAGAGAAGGAGGGAGGGGGTGGGATTCATGGTGTGTGACACACCTTTGGGGGACAGGACACAATTATAAGAGGGACTTTATCTAACAAATGCATCAATGTAACCTGGTTCTTTGTACCCTCAATGAATCCCCAACAATTAAAAAAAAAAACTCACCTATATGCATATTGCAAGCGTACATGTCAAATATAATAGCAGAGTATAAATGTCTAAACACAACAATTAAGTAAGTGAGGTGAATGCTATGTTAACCAGTTAGATATAAACATTACAGATTGCATATGAAATCAGCACATTGCACCCCATAAATGCAGTAATGTACAGTTATGATCTAATTTAAAAAAAGAAAAGAAAGAAAACATGTATGTATATGTACATATATGTATATATATTCCTATCTGATCTGATGTTTTTCTCATGTTTGTTTCTCACTGGTTTTTAACATCTGTAGAATATAAGCTCCATGAGAGCTGAGGCAATAATTCTTAAGATCACTGCTGTGTTCCCACTGCTTTGAATGAATGGTATTTGATAACTTGATGTCCTCCATTAATATTTGTTCACATTTATGAATAAGGTATGTATAATCTCAGTCACAATGAATATGTATCATGATAGTTTGATGGTTTCTAGCAAATATATTGGTAGATGATACTTATAATTACTGAGTGTCAGTGTTCTTATATTTCATATAAGCTTACTTTATGTTTACTTTTGTTTTAAGATACCAACTTAAGAATTCTAGCCCAGCTTGGGGTCTACATAATATGTATGTACTAATGTTAATTATCATTTCTCTTATCACCACAACTAGGCTTACGCAGAGATGATGGCTTCCTGTTGGATCTATCCAAAACTTGTCTTTAGCAAGCTGATGAAAAGTATGAAGTAGCCACTTTGTTTACTAGCATTTTACTGCTCCAACATTATCATATGTCTGAGAAAAACAAAGTGATGCTCCAAATTGAAGCCAATCCCCAATATGATTGTGATAATGGAAATTGAACAAGTTTCAATTTATTTAAAGTATTAAATAAAACCTAGAATTATTATTTTTTTAAGCACAGACAACATCCTTTTATCATAATCAGCTTTTGGTTCCTCCCACAAAATCTGTCAAAAATCAGATCCCACAAAGTTTGCATTACAGCTTATCCCATTGAGAATTTAAAACGTTTTATGAATCAACACAGGCACAGTATGTGAAAGTGGTATGGAAGGCTCACTGTGATTTAGAAACTCTCATAATATTTTTGAAATTACTTTGCTTAAATAACACTTTGTATATTTGCTTTTCAAGAAATTACCCAGAAAAGATTATTGCTATGAGTGGTTCCATACAAGGTCTCATTTTAAAAGCTGTATAAGATATTTTTGCAAAAAGCTATGCCAGTTCGAGGGTTGTCCTTGCTCTCTTGATAATCATTCTAGAAAGTCTAACACAAACCAATGTCCCCAAATCTTACTGAAGGACAAACTAATTTTTTTATGTCAATCTTAGTTAAGTAATCATATTGTCATTTTAGCATTTCCATCCTTCAGTGGGACGATGGTAAGGAAATCAAATTTATACACAATGTGTGTGTCACATCGTGTGACATTGTCATCTATCATTTAATGGTAGATATTGCCCTGATAAGAGGATTTTTTTGAATGAAAAAAAATTGTTGTTTTAAATATCATAACAACAGGTAAAAGACTTAAATTTCTTTTTTTTTGGTGCTTCAAGTGAGGCATGAAAGACTTGAATTTTAAATTCCAGATTGAATTCATACTTTCTTGCAACTCAATTTCAAACTGCAATTAATTAACTGATTAGCATGAATAATTAATGCCATATTGTTAGTCCTGTTAAAATAAGGGAGTGCAAGAACAATGGAGGCATTTCGCCTGCAGAAAGGGATGCAGATGACCTTCCAGTACAGGAAGGTCAGTAAAAAGAAGAGGCTGGATTCTCAAAACTTGCTAATTTTGTTTGAGGTTTTCTCTAGTTAAGTCCTACAGATCACTGCAAACAGAAGTTGTAACCTGAAGGATACCGACATAGGGTCAAAAGTAAGCAGCTTATGTCTTACTGTTTATGATGATAAACGGGGAGAGTAAATTAGGTGACCTGTGAGCACTGGGGAGGGTCAGACTCCATAGTTATGATTATTATAACCTTCACCTCTAGGGTTACTTACAATCATTTCAATGGTCACAGAAGGGGGAAAATGTCAATATATATAGACTGGTATGTCCTGGCTTGGAATACATATATAGCTGTGAAAATTCTATCTTATAGGTGCCTTATTTATTTTTCAGGAGACATGAACTTAAGAATGTGTTTTCCCCCTCCCCTTTGTCAAACTATAATTTAGGAGTGGAATAGCAATCCTTCCAGCATATCTAATGAGGTTTTTTATTTTGGTCCTATTTTAAAGCTTTTAATCTTCATAAATAATGGCTAAGTAAACTTAAGGCACTTGGACAATTTCTTTAGCTTAATGTATTCAAATCCACAGTTGGCACTTCATTTCTTTTTGTTTAAAAATAAATCTATCTCGTCTCAATAGGCTCTACATGAATACACACACCTAACAATATTTATAAATCAAAGCAACACATCGAGGATGTGAGATCTGCTTGTTACCTTTATTAAACCATTTATTTTCATAAATGTCTCAAAAACTCTTTTTTGATTGTCAATGTACATTCCTAAAAATAATTCCCAGCCATACTGTACTTAAAGAAGAATTTCTAAGAAGAGCTGAGTAAATTTTTTTTCCAAGAGGATTTCCATAAATAGATGAGTAAATCTTTAATGTTTTTGAGGTTCTTTTTTTTTTTTTTCCTTTAGAAGAGAACTTCCAACTGTATCTAATAGGTGATGTCATGTGTGCGGTTTCCTGAGTCCTTCTCTGCCTTCTGTGGTCACAATTTGGGAGAAAAACTGGAAAATAATCACCATGACAAAAATTTTGGCAACTCTTAAAGCATAGTTAGTTCTTTAGATAGCACTCTATCTATATAACATCTCCATTCCAGTTACAAAATTGAAAACTAAAATGGTATTGATGTGAAAATCCAACTATACTGTCTCCTGAAGAATAAGCTGTATGCCTCGGTAACAGACTCACAATCCCGACTTAATCGTTAATCTGCACCAAAATAACAGTGTGATTCCAAAACGTGCTGTTTTTCTTAATGACATATAAATCAAGACTTACTTGCTTTGTTTTTCCATGCTAGCTACCCGGAGGCATTCCCATCTTGAATTTAGGAGATTCATTTGCTCTTGGACTTCAGCTTCTTCATCTTCTGATAATTTCCCTTTTCCAATCAGTTGACTTCCCAGTTTCAGAACATTACCAACCCATCCTTGATGGGCTGTCAAATCCATCATGTATCCCTAACAAAAAAAAAATGGTAACAACTGTAATTAGAAATCTAGGTCAATCATTTTGGTTTTGGATTTTATTTTATTTTGCAATTAAAACTTGGAGCCCACTTAGATTTATATTCCCAGTAAAAGTATTTTAATTTTTGTTTCAGAAAACTCAATGCTATTTCTTATAGGAATTAAGGAAAATTATCTCAGGTCACCTTTGCAGAAGCAGACCCTAAGATAAAGTTTTCAGGGCAAGTCATTAATTAAAGACGAGCTCCCAAGCGAATCTGCAAGAGTGTTAAATTAGCGGGAAAGAGAAGGAAAGGAAAGAAGACAAAGAGATATGTTTTTTCAGGAAAAGTACCCCACTGAGGGTACTTCAGCCAAGTACCACACAGGTACTGAGAAGCAGAAGTTATGCAGCAGTATTGCCTTGACACAGAAGAAAGCTGGACTTTTTACTCCCATATAGTCATTGGCAAACACATTCTGGGGCTGTTTTCCAATGGAGAACCTCACAATGTGGCTGTTGGAGTCCTAGCACATGAACAATTGTTTCCATCTCCAAGCTAAATTTCCAAAGCACAAAGAACTAATAGAGTCATTGAGAAAACAAAGACTTGCCATTATGACAAGTCATGTGCTGAGGTTCACACATCGATGTTTTAGTTTACCTCATGAGTGTGAAATTGTTCTTTCACTTCTTCGACATCATTAGAAATCTCTCCTTGTGCTTGCAATGCATCCTCAGCAGAGAGAAGCCATGAGAGTACTTCTTCTAAAGCTGTTTGGTAACGGTCCAGGTTGACTTCAGTCTCCATCAATGAACTGCCAAATGACTTGTCTTCAGGAGCTCCCAAATGCTGAACAATAAAATAAATTGGGTGTTATACAATTAGCATCTTTGCAGACTGTTCCAGTACATTAAATGATAAATTGAATGAAATATTTAAAATGCTAGAAATGTCTGCTTGCATTATCAGAGATGTGAACAGCAGATACACACAACAGTGAGCCCGCATGTTAACATCCCCACAAATACACACATAAATTCTCAAATAGCAGTCCAGATCCACACACAATTAGCATTTTATTAATGGTCTTCTGGAATACTATGAAGAGCGAATTAATAGATCATCTTTTTTTTAATAATTTTATTAAATCATAATTGTGTACATTGGTGCAATCATAGGGCAGAATGTGCTTCATATACAATCGGAAACATTTTGATCGTACTGTGAGAGATAGCCCTTATCTCAAGAATGGAAGAAAAAATATCCAATGTACTCAGCCCTAATATAGAGCTAATTTATAGCTTTCATATGAAGGCTAAAACCCAATTATAGCACAAGAATACAGGGAAAAGGG
>CAUYRH010168640.1:0-32998 GCA_963574655.1 Perodicticus potto
AGTGATTAAAAGGCCATGAAGGCTATGTTAAATAGTTCAATGAAAATATTTCAGATTGTATATGAAGTCAGCACATTGTGCCCCATGATTGCACCAATGTACACAATTATGATTTAATAAAAATTAAAAAAAAAGAATAAATTTGAAGTTAAATGTTTTCTTTGAGATGTACTGTAGAGATTTGCTTATTTCTCTGGGTTTTATCCCATGTATATATGAGATATAAATGCTAAAACCTCTGTTTATTTTTCTCTTATAAATCTTTATTCTAAAAGAGTAGAGAGAAAATTATCATTGCCTCCCTAACTATCTACTATTATTTTTATAAGAATTATACCATTAATGCAAGCATGACAGCTTAACACAGATTACAAGAATTCAAGTAGTAATGCACACACAGGGTTTTAAACAGAGCCTGGTATGTGATAAGTGCCCAGGAATGTCACCCTTATTTTTATTGGCTTCTCTCCTATAATAGATTAAGATAGGAGAAAGGTTTAACAATTAATTTGGCTACCATAGGTGTGATAGTGAAGATCAATGGTCTAGTTACAATCTTACATCAAAAGTCCATTACTCCCTCACTTGACCAAATCAGTCAAGGTCACTGATCAGGTCAAGGTCAGTGCCCAGATGCAGGCTCAGATCTGACCAGTGCAGGACTGTACAAGGCAGGGGCATGAAGGGGGCTCAATCATGTTTCTGTAACTGAGAAGTACGTTGTTCTTAGGAGTTTTCCATTTGGTTACATTTTAGTAGAATTGAAGGTGCATGTTAATATCTCTTTCTCTGATAAAAATCAGAGAGGCATCTACAAAGACGGGACACCTGGCTTCTCAGTGAAGAAAAGACTGAGACACACCTTTCCTCCCACCCTGATTTGATCTTCTTACAGACCCCAGCCTCAGCTTTCCTCCCAGATCCCCAGGTAGGTGACTCTCTGGGAGGGCAGATAACTGCTGAGATCAGTTCAGCACAACTTGCTGCAGGAAAGGAGGACTAGATTTCTGCAGCATATATAGCTTGAATCTTGTCTTTTTTTAAAGAAGATGACATTAAGAAGTGGCAACTACCAAAGACTGTTATTTAAATAAAAAGCAAGCATTACTTGTCACTAGGCTGAGTGTGCTGAAGTCTGCCTAGAAATGAGGATCACGTTTGATAATTACTCTTTTTCCTGGAAGAGAATTCATGAGGCTCATGGTGCGCACTGAGTTGGAAAGTCATTAAAACCAGTGAAGCTTGTCATGTCACAATGCAACTTGCAGCATGACTGTTCGGCTGCCCTGCACTAACACAGCTGGGTGAGTGTCCTGAGTGTCGTGAGTGTCTGATGCAACCTACTCACTGAACACCAGTGTCCATCCTGTGATGCCCCAGGTGCTGGAGGACACAGGGGATGTATTAGCCTCTGCTCTACCTGGCCATTTGCTACCTATCTAACTGGAAGTAAATAATGCAAATCCCTGTGAGGGTCAATCCCTCATCTGGGATGTAGGGACCAAAATACTTAACTATATTAGTTAGGATGCTTTTTTGGCTGTAGGTTATAGGAAAAGTATGACTGGAGCTTAACAATCATGGGAAGTCCCGTCTCGCATAAGAGGAAGTGCTCAGGTGTGAGCACAGTTATGCTAGGCAGGCGGAATTCTCCTTCTGTTTCACTGGCTCTGGCCTCCTGATTCTGCACTGGCTTCCTCTACAGTCAGGCAAATGTCCAGACACCATAAAGTCCAGGGTAAAGAAGTAGGATGCCTTCCTGTGGGCCTCTTTTGCTCCCAAACTCTTGTGATGAATAGATGAGTTCACTAATGAAAACAGCCCACTGCAGTGCCTGGAGTATGAGGATGGGTACCTGCCCCATAGGGCAGCATCATGCCCACTGTATGGATGAGGAGGCCAGAGCCCATACAGATGGTTAGAGTGACTTGGCCAGGCAGGTTCTATGTTCAAACTCAGGCAGTGTGGCTTGAAAGTGAGTCAACTGTATCAACCTTCCCTAAGCCCATCTCTTCCTTGATCTCAAGAAATATATACATTTTAGGTTCAGTGGGATGAACACACAAGTAAACAAGAGAATAGTACAATGAAGCAGCCAGTGACACTCGGTGTTCTAGGAGGAGAGAGAAACGATCAGTGTGCTCCATGTGCTGAGCACTGCATGTCGGGAGAGATGGGGGGAGTGAAACATGGCGGGAAGGCAACACGCCTGGGCCTTGGTTCCGGCATGAGTTTGGGGAGGCAATGGAGGGCAGGCCAGACTGGTGTGGCAGCTTCCAGTTTCCAAGGATAAAGAGACACTCTTTTCTTTTGTTTTTGAGCCAGTCTCACTCTGTCACCCTGGGTAGAGTGCCCTAGTGTTATAGTCCACAGCAACTTCAAACTCTTGGGCTCAAGAGCTCCTCCTGCCTCAGTCTCCCCGGTACCTGGGACTATAGGTGCCCACCACAACACCCACCTAGTTTCTAGATTTCTGTGGAATCTGCTAGTTGGAGGAGTGAAATAGCAGAGAGGCCCAGCCATATTTGACTTTAGGAGAGATTTTGAGGCCATTTTACTCATAAAACCATGGGCTCCTAGGCTGTATTACAGTGCCTGCTCTTCATGAATAAAAAAAAAACTTTTGCCCAGGGGAAGCCTGATGCCTAATACCATTGGTAAACTCAAGAATTTTCCTAATGTCCTCTTATATCTACTGTCTGTTAGTTGCAATCTACCATTTTATGAACGTCCAAGAGAAATTTAATATTGGTAGATGACTAGAATTCCAACCCCCACACCCAAATCATGGCAAGATCTGCTTCTGTAGATATGAACGGAATAAGTGTAAGACATGGTGATAGACTTCAAACTCAAGGTGACCATGCACGTCCTCATTTTTCTTTTCTTTTCTTTTCTTTTTCTTTCTTTCTTTTTTTTTTTTTTTTTTTTTGAGACAGTCTCAAGCTATCTTGAGATAGACAGTCTCTACCCTGGGTAGAATGCTGTGGTGTCATAGCTCACAGCAACCTCCAACTCTTGGGTTCAAGCGATCCTTTTGCCTCCATTTTTCTATTTTTAGTAGAGACAGGGTCTCGCTCTTGCTCAGGCTGGTCTCAAACTCCTAAGCTCAAGCAATCCCCCCACCTTGGCCTCCCAGAATGCAAAGATTACAGGCACGAGCCACCACACCCAGCTATGTATCCTCACTTGTCACGTCCCCTCATCCACCCCAAAGATTATATCCCTATTCTCCCAGTAGGGGTGCCCAGGTCTTCTGAATGACTATGGAGATGTAGTCCTAACGCCGGGTTTCCCACCCAGAGAGGATGTCAGCATACTGACCACTAAGTGGGATTTCTTGACTTGAAAAAGAGAATTTCTCTTTGTATCTTACACCACTTCCTGTTGCACCAACTTTCACACCAAGAAAAGATCTCCAAGGACATGCTCTGGGGAGGGTTTTGGGTGATGGTCTGTTCCTAAATTGATGTGTCTGAATCAAAGTAATGTCTGCATCCTATTTAAAGCCTTGTCTGTCAACAGGTTCTGGTTCTTGTTCAGCTTCATTTGCTTTAGTCTTAAAATTACTTGCCAGATTTCTCTGCATTCTGATATTTAGGCATCAGGGACCTTTCTAAGCTAATAAAACAGAGCCAAGTTAGAAAAGGATGGTCTTTGGAGCCAGAGATCGAATCCAAGTCACTGCATTGTCAGTCACTGCTGGGTGACTGTGGATGGACCCAGGGCCAAATTTCTGAGGGACAGTCTTCCCATGCAGGACAGCACAATGTTCTCACTTTAACAGGGGCCAAAAGAAAAAGAAAGGTATAGGAAGGCTTGCAGATCATTGTCTGGCACACGGTTGGTGTTTTAAATGCTAGTTTCTTCCTCCCCTCTCTCCTTCTCTCTTTAGAGATATTTGAGAAAAGCTCAAAAATAATGAAAGTCAAACAGCATTTTATGTAGTTTCAAGACTGATTATGACATTAAGCTACCGTATGGCCTGGGATGAGTCCTTTACCTTATCCCTCTCCATTTTCTCATCTACAAAAGGAAAAGGTTGGGTTTTATAGTCAAGTTCCAAGTCACAGGAATTCCCCAATTCATCTGCCCCGTCTGGGCACCGGGGTCATCGCCCTCAACTGGGTGTAGTCCAGCTTCTTCCCTCCAACCTTCCCTGCAAGATCCTTCCTGCTTCTGACGTGCTGTGAAGTGACTGCTCTCTAAGAGTAACAAGCACGGGTGGGTGCAGTGGCTCATGTCTGTAATCCTAGTCCTCTGGGAGGCCAAGGCGGGAGGATCCCTTAAGAAAAAAATTTTTAAAAGATTAACACGTACCTACTGACCACTTAGGTAAGGGCATGGCAGGGACCCAGCTGCCTGACCTGTCTAGACAACCAGCAGTTCAATCAAAGTCACTGATAGCAAACAGGTCAGTGGAAAGGAATGCAAGGTCACCTCGCTCTGTGGTTTGCAAACCGTATGCCTGTGAGACCTGGAGTTTCCTGGCAGAGCTCCTGGCAGCAGAGAGGGAATGAAGCGGAAGCAGATGGGCCCAACCTTCATCCACTGAAGCCGACGCCTCTGACTCACCTGCTTCTCAAGTTTCTGCTGGAAGAGTCTCCTGGCTAAAAAGAAAAGTCTTACAAGTCACCACTTCCATCTTACCCTTTCATTTTACGTATAAGGAAACTTTTTGTTTTTATAACATTTATACTTCAAAAGCCTCAAAATGATTCCTACACCCTTGAGATCCAATAATTCCACTTCCCAGTAAGAGGGTCCTAAGAAAATAATTATGGATTTGTGAAAGTTTTCATCACACTATGCCACATGATAGAGGGGAAAAAACTGGAAACCCCAGCAAGAGAGAGGAGCGGCTAATTATCATATCCCCAAATATGGAAAACGGGGCTGTGCCATCTATTATGAGAGAAAATTTCCTGTAAGGAAAAGTGTCCATATGTATTTCTCAGTGGGACAGACACACATAAACACAGGGTTGTTCTGCCTGTGTAATGTCCCCCTGTGTGTCATTGGAGGACCTTCTGGGAGTATTTGAATGGGCGTCAATGCACCCACGGGGCCATGCAGCGCGCACCCACCCCTGCTCTCCTGCAGCACCTCTGCCACTGCCCAGAAAGAGGAAGCATGTCCACGCCCGCTGTCTTCGCCAGGTGCCCCCCTGCTGCCATCCCTGGTGCACCAGAGCTCTCTGCTGGGTGTTTGTGCACCCAGGGCTAAACAAGTAACTCTGTGGCAAAAACAAGTATCTCTGAGCCATGTTTCTCCTTGATCTTGGAGCAACCATACCTACACCCAGAACTGCACAGTGTTTCTTAAATGGCTCCATCCATTTCTGGTCATCAACCCCTATCCAGTAGATGTGGAGTCCCAATTCAGTGAGAACTGGAATAGACACCACAGAACCTTCCATTCTGCTTTCTGCACTCACTTTCCCCTCCTCAAAAAAACAAAACAAAATGAAATCCTCACTATTCCTCAGTCTATAGCAATAAACATTTGCATGCACAGAAATGGAGGCCAACCAACAGAATAATGAGTGTTGGGTTTGGGGAAGTATGCTGGACAGAATAATAGACCTCCCCCCAAAATGTCCACCTCCCAGGGGCCTGATCTGCTTTCTTACATGGCATAAAAGGACTGGCCAGATGGAGATGGAGGATCTTGAGAAATTATCCTGGCTTCTTCTGAGAGGCTCGATGTAATTACAAGGGTCCTTAAAAGACAGAGGTAAGAGAGAAAAAGTCAGGAGATATCACAATAGGAGAATAGAAGCAGAGGGCAGAGGGCTGCACTTTGAATATGAAGGGATCACAAAGCAAGTTCAGCTGGAAAAGGCAGGCAAACAACTCTCTCCTAGAGCTCCCAGAAGGAATGTGACCCTGCTGACATCTTTATCTTAGCCCCATAAGACTCATTTCAGACTTCTGACCTCCAAAAGGATAAACTAATAAATGTATTGTTTTTAGCTACTACATTTGAAATGATTTGTTGCAGCAGCAGATGGAAATACAATGTTGTTTATTGGAAGAGCTGCCAAACTATCTTAATGCATAGTGGTTGGGAGGAGGGTAAAAATTATTTTTTCTTATCTATATTTTTTATCTTTACTCAGATGAACAATACAACTCGTATAATGAAAATGAGAAATTATTATTTTCAAAGAGAAGACTCAGGTGAATCAATGCATGAAGATCCGGGAAGGGAAATGGCTGTGAAGGTCCTGGAAGGGAAATGGCCTGGAATCTGACATGGACAGCTTAGAAAAAAGGGGCAAAAAATTAAAGGGAAGATGCCAGCCTGGAGTCTGGAATATCTCTACTATCCATGGATTTACCCAGGGCAATGATGTCCAGGGACTCTTGAGCGATGAGTTAAATAGCACTCAGGAACACGGGACTTTTCCAAAGATCAACTAGAAGAATGAATTTAGAAGTGAGCAGGCACTGGGAAGAATTAAAAAGAAACAGAAACAAAGAATGAAATGCATTAGGCAAAAGTCAAGAAAATACATGAAGGTGAAAGTGAGTCCCCGACTCTTTAAAATGATAGAGAGCAGCCCTTGTGCAAATCTAATGATAGAGAGCAGCCCTTGTGCAAATCTATGTGAAGGAGGCGGGCAGAGCAAAGGTGGTCTGACTGGCCTAGCTGCTCATAGGCCCTGTTACCAGGCTCTGGAGGCTTCCTCCCCACATATTCGAACCAGGCCCTCCCAAGACATAGCCCTTTCTGCAGACTTTTCCTAACCCTTTCTTTTCCACCAAAATATAATTGTCCTATTATAAAGACAACTGTCACAGACACTTCATTAAGTCAATGGCATGGAGAAAAAAGGAAGGGGGCATATTCTAGAACCAGCTGTGCCCAACAGAGGCACCATGCAAACCGAATTTATACTGTTTAATAGCCTGATGGTCACATTAAAAAATAAATAAAAAGAAACAAATGAAATATCTTTTGTTTTATCTGCTCTAGACTCCATTTTGAATAGGAACAATTTATATGTTGGAGGTTGTTAATCTGCTGAGATAACTATACTAAAATATTTTTATGGTAGAATATTTTATGGATGAAGAAGCATGGTTAGTAGTAAGAGCATTAAGTTTGAAAAAAAGAATCAAGATTTCAATTCTAGCCAGGTACGGTGACTCACACCTATTATCTTAGCACTCTGGGAAGCCGAGATGGGTGGATTGCTTTGAGCTCATGCGTTCAAGACCAGCCTGAGCAAAAAAATGAGACCTATTCTCTACTAAAATAGGGGAAAAAAAAAACTGAGGCAAGATGATCGCTTGAACCCAAGAGTTGGAGGTTGCTGTGAACTATGATGCCACAGCATTCTACCCAGGGCAACAGCTTGAGACTCTGTCTCAAAAAAAAAAAAAAATTTCTAGTTCTAGGTTTACCACCTACTAATCATCTAACTTAAATAGGGGGAGTTTCAATTTTCAATTCCCTTGTTATATATATATATATATATATATCCATAAACATATATATATGTGTATAGACACACATATACATATTTACATATATGCATATATATATATATATGTATATATATATATATATAAAACCTAAAACTGTTGCACACAGGACAACTATTATGGCTGTTTAATGGGAACTTTGAACATCTTAATCACAAACTCCTTCTTTAGGAATTTCAGGTCTTGAACCTATGAGTAAGGAAGGTATTTTTGTTTGAGGGGAACCCCAGTCTTATCATTTTGATAACCGTCAACTCCATTTCTAATTGTGGCATCCTGGAAAAAGAAGGGAACTCGGAGGCCCAAAGGCCCTCAGCCCTCAGATTGCCCTCAGAAAGTTGTGGTCCAGTCTGTCAATCCAAGCCTCCTAAACTTACGACATCTCATGAAACTTCTCAAGTTTGGACCAACTGGTATGAAGAAGGCCAATGCCATGTTCAAAAAAAAAAGACCTATAGAATATCTTTAAGGATATGGAATTTTTATGTTATTTTTATTTCTCAACTTCCCAGGGCAGACATCATTGAAGATTCTTTCAGAATGCTACCCGTCTACTTTGCTAAACTTATTTACAATCAGCAGCAGCAGCAGCAGCATTTTAACCAGCATGTAAGTGTTCAAAGGCAGTATTCTTCTTAGCACGTTAACAATTTGCTTCTATTATCATATGCTTAGGCTTAATAATACTGTTTTCACATATATATTTTCAAAATAGTAAGCTTCCTATTATGCTTCTGGAATTACCAATCTCTAGAAATATTGAGTGTGGATTAGGGACATTTTGCTGTATCACTTACTAACTGAAGACCATGGAGCTAAGTTAAAACTGAACAAGTGGGACAGACCCTGACCTTTTCCCAGGTTCTACCCCTTCATGGGACTAGTTTAGGGGTGTCCTGGCTGAGCAGCCCCAGGGAGGAAGGAGAAGGGGAGACCATCTGACCTCTCCAGAAATTCATCATCTTCCTGATCAATGATACTATGATTTTTTTTTCTCACCACAACAAGCTATGAAATTCAGAAGACATTTGACATTTATATTCATGCTGAAAATATATGCATATTTTCAGATTATGTTTCTAAGTCCCAGATTGAAAATAAAAATGGCACAGTCAAGGCCAACACGAAAATCCTTAGGGATCAAGCTGGGCACTTGCTCCCCCCAAACCACAAGACAAGGCACAGCACAGAGCAAGGGCCGCAAGGGATACAGAAAATTCTGACGGGCCATTTTTTAAATACTCATAGTTTGCTGTCTTTTTAAAAGGAGAAAATAACTCAGCACAGAGGGATCTCGTAAAGTCTTATGTAATGTGGATCAATTATGGAGGCTAATTAGACTTTTCAGATAATGCCTGCTAGAAACCAGGAAACAAATGACGTGAAGAAAAGCAAAGACAAATTCTTTACCACCTGTGATGAAATCTTTTCAAGAAAAACTAGATAATCTTTTGGTAACAAGGCCAAGCTAGATTTTGAAGACGTGATGAAATTCTCAGTCTGTTAATGACTCACCCTGCGGCACTTTCTTCTGTCCCTTGGGAAGGACCCTTGTGAGTAAAGAACAATGAACAGGAATGGAAAGTCCTCTGTGAAGAGACATCAACCACCTGTCTACTAAAATCTCAGGAAAAAATTAGGAAGGTTTAGGGTCTCGCACTTTTGGCCCTGACATTGTGGAACGCCCTTGTTCCAGACAGCCTCCTGTTATGAAGGGTCCTTTTAGCTTGTATCCAGGGGAATCTCATGACTTTCAATCTTCCCTCAAAAGCAGCCCATCTTTAGATGTCCCTGGCATCTTTTGTGGAAAACTGGCAACCATTTCCCAGAGTTCTGCTCCCTGTTGGATGATACAACTGTTTGCTGTTTGAAATGGTCCTGTAACTACAGCCATGCCCCTCAGGAGACACAAGCTGACAGTAAGTACAGGTAGGGCAGGAAAGGGTTACTTCTGTCTTCCCTGTCCCGGGGACTTTATGATGAACAATGACACCAAGTATCTTCAAATGGCAGCTGACCTGCCAATCAAAGTACCATCATGCCTGGATTCCAGAGTTGCTCTCCCTGTAAAATGAGCAACTTTGGTTCAGTGAGAGATGAAACTCTGAATAGCAGAGGCTGAAAGGACCTTTGTTTTAGACAATCTTTTGAAACCTTAATTTTCTTTAGCGCTGGTCCTATTCATGTCACTCAACAATGACTCACTGTTCAGAAAGAGCAGCTTCTGCCAAACACATTGGGCTTTGGGAGTCTGATCCAAAAGCCAGCCCTGACTCTCAGGCACCTGCCCTAGGTTGGGATTGTCCACAGCCTTACTAAAGATACCACGTACAAAATATTAAAGATATTGTCTGTCTCAGGCAACTCAACTCACCGCCTCCAAGTCACCAGGGCAAAAATACAGGTCTTCACAGATGAAAAAAAAAAAAAAATTCTTTACCAGAAGAAGAAGTAGGGCGGGACACAGTTAAATAATTTTTCAGGAACCTGGCATATCTTGCTTCTTTTTAGCAAAGCTACAAAGCAGGCAAGTCACACTACTTGTTTGCATTTCTTCGTCTTTCCTCATCTCTAGCCCCCTACTTGTGTCACAGGCGCCCAGCGTTTGTGAGGACAGGATTTGGTCTGCGCTCTGGGGGCTGGGAGGGGTGCCAGTCACACACACTAAATAGAAGATAAAATAAAAAGTGGGGCTCAAAGGTCCTGGAAGAATAAAAGGAAAATTGAGACGCTGGTGGAATAGCAATAAATAGAAGTTTGCACACCTCTTTTCTTTCAGAGGGGCTAGGGACCAGGAAGAAATGTGGCACTACTGAGTCAGGGAACTTCCAAGTATCTGATTTGCCCCAAGTTGAAGCAAGACAAGTGAGCAGCCCTGCCCCTCAGTGCTCAGACCCGTGTCAGGCTGGATGGGGCAGCAAGAAGACACGCAGAAGACTGGGATATTGCCCGAAATCACTGCCTCGGCTGCGAACTTGAGCGACAGGACAAAATAGTCGAAAAAGAAAAAAGTCAAAATTAGTCTTAAGTCCTCAGTGGACCAGGTCTGATCAAAAT
This sequence comes from Perodicticus potto, assembly GCA_963574655.1. Lineage (NCBI taxonomy): Eukaryota > Metazoa > Chordata > Mammalia > Primates > Lorisidae > Perodicticus > Perodicticus potto. The sequence goes on from CAUYRH010168640.1 coordinate 10,551, forward strand.
GTCGGAATTTATGTCTGCATTTCAGGAAAATAGTCACACCTGTTGAAAATAAATTTTTGAGATTGGAGCACAGTTCCATTAATAGTTGGTTTATAGGAATAAAAAAGCATAATAATAAGCCAAAAGCCCTATTATAAAAATAACTTTGTAAAATAAAACCTCTTGTTTGTAGTTAGAAAGAGCTTTCATGTCTGACTCCTTTGAGCTAATAATTCTCCTTTCTTGGGCCACAGCCCTCAGAAAAGTACTCATGGAGAGGAGATTGTAGCAAGAGCCACATTTCTGGACATTCACATGCACGGGTACATAAGACACACCAAGCGTGGTTCCTGTCGGCGAGAGCTGACACGTTAATGTAACATGGCCCCGACCGACATTTTAATGCCACACTGACGACATTTGTACTTTCACTTTTCAAATAACTTGAAAGTGAAAACTCAAGATACAGACAGGAGAAGTTTGAAGTCAGTGGCTTCTCCTCCCCCACCCAATGCCTAAGTGGCTGTAGGTACAATCCCAGCTTGAGCTGGGCCAAGCCAAGGAACAGCCTGGAACCAGACCAAAACACAGACCCCTGCGATGCTCAGGTGTGTAACTTGTACTTGATGAGACAGTGAAAAGGTTAGTACTTCACCGAGACCATCACAGTCTAGTTAGAGCTGGTTACTTATTGTCTTTTAGCTCGCTCAGAGCTTCATAATGCACAATGGTTTAATAACCAACAAGCTCAGCTCCGCGGGTTCTCAATCTGAGGATACCAGCAGACAGCACAGCAAAGTAGTGATCAGCTCGGGCTGCAGAATCACACTGACTCGACCCAGCTTCACTTCTCCCTAGAGGTGTTTGGGGTGAGTTACTTACTCTTCCTAACCCTTAAGTCCCCCATCTATAAAGTAGGGAAGACAACAACAGTAGAAAATCATCATAAAGGTTTGGGAGGATGAAGTGAAATAACACACACTTATTTCTTGGCACAGTATTTGACATATAGGAAGTATTGAATATATTGGCTCATATTATCATGAGGAATTTAGGGACAATAGTAAATACAGAGAAAAAAGTAAAAATGCATTCTGCTTGATCGTTGAACCTAGCTGAGCATTTGGTCTCTACCAATTTCACTCAATAGTCTAGTCTACTTTCGAAAATAACCCAAAGTTTACCAGGCCCTTTGTGACTGGGCCTTTGGATACAATAGCCCCAAGTTCAAGTCTGACATGAAAGCAATAGGTGCTTATTCACTTCCTGGTACAGGTCAAGCCCTTCTTCTTCACTAAGCTGACAGCTAGTTGAACGGTAGGTAATGCTCTTTTGGCCCCTCTAAGCTAGACTCTCTGACCTTGAATGACTCTTGGGAGTCTCCGATTTGTTTGTTTTTTTGTTTGCTTGTTTTTGTTATTTAATAGAATTTGGGAGGCAGGGAGCAGTTCTAGGTTCACAGCAAAGTTGAGCAAAAGTTACAAAGATTTCCCTTATACCCCTGTCCCCTACACCTGCACAGCCTCCCCATTACCAACATCCCCCACCAGAGTGGTGCATTTGTTACAACTGATCAACCTACATCCACACTTCATTATCACCCAGAGTTCATGGTCTACGTTAGGATTCACTCTTGGGTTCAACTCTTGTATTTTTTCATGATTTTTTAATGACACGTAGCCATATTTTTTTTTTTTTTTTTTTTTTTTTTTGAGACAGAGCCTCAAGCTGTCACCATGGATAGAGTACTGTGGCATTACAGCTCACAGCAACCTCCAATTCCTGAGTTCAAGTGAGTCTCCTGCCTCTGCCTCCCAAGTAGCTGGGACTAGAGGCGCTCGCCACAACTCCCGGCCAATTTTTGGTTGCAGCCGTCATTGTTGTTTGGCGGGCCTGGGCTGGATTCGAACCCGCCAGCTCAGGTGTACATGGCTGGCACCCCAGCCCGTTGAGCCACAGGCACCGAGCCAACATGTAACCATCATTAGGGTATCATACAGAATAGTTTCACTGTCCTAAAGATGCCTTGTTAGGATCCCTGGTTTACAAGCTTGTGTGTTTACCTCTTCTCCCCAGACTGGCCTTCACTCCCTACCCTGTCTCCCGCCCTCCTGCTCTCCGTGTGGTGATCGTTCATATTTCTCCATGGCTGGCTGTTCAAGACACAGGAAGGAAGCTCTTCCTCTAAACACACCTTTTCTTTTATTTCACACCAACATTTTTCAGCAGCTACAAGCCACTAACTCTCCTGGAACTCACAAAGAACACTTTTTCTTTCACAAAGGAGCAAGCCTCGTCTAGATAAGTTGCAAGGGAAGGTTGAAAGAGCCTAAGTGCAGCCGTTTTGACTGATTTCAGACCCTGGTAACTGCCCTGAACAAGGGAGTCACCAGCCAGTGGCCACCTGGGACCACCTGAGGATGGGTGAACGTCTAAGCAAGTGCCTTACAAACTCTTCTTACCTTTCTGTGACAGTTTATGATTAACTTTATGACCTGACCTCAAAAAAATGCTGGTCACATTTTAAAATGTTACCATGGCCGGGCACAGTGGCTCACGCCTGTAATCCTAGCACTGTGGGAGCCTGAGGAGGGTGGATCACCTGAGCTAGCTCAAGACCTCATTTCTAAAAATAGCTGGATGTTGTGGTGGGCATTTGTAGTCCTAGCTACTTGGGAGGCTCAGGCACGAGAATCTCTAAAGCCCAGGATTTTGAGGTTGCTGTGAGCTATGATGCCACAGCACTCTACTTTGTTGTTTGAGGGCAACAAACTGAGACTCTGACTCAAAAAATAATAATAATAAATAAATAAAAATGTTACCATGGCCCCATAAGGGGTCCCCCTCTGAACGGTGTAAATGCTGGTGCCCAGAGACGAGGCTGCAGAGGAGATGACATTCAGGCTAGGTTTCTTGAAAGGGGAGGGTGACCCACCTGGGCAGTGCAAAGATGGGGGGCGGACAGTTAGAGACCCCTTTTATGTGGGGTTGGGCACATTCTACAGTTTGTTTGGAAAGTTAGTCTTTCGACTTGAACTTCTCAGAGGGTAGGCTAGGCAGATCCTCTGTGTCTTTGCCTTAGAAGGAGAGGACGAGATAGGGATACGGGTTTGTGCATGGCTGAGTTAGGCCCCCCAACACCCTCCTGTTCAGGAAAGGCCCCCTGCTCTGTGGAGTCAGATCTGCTCTCTGTCCCTGTCTCAGTAAAATTTTCCTGCAGTTAGTAGTCGCCATCTCGAATTCATTCTGCACGAATCCAAGAACTCACTTGGTGAGTTCAGAGGGCTTTCCCCACTTCACGGGGGCACCCCCGCCAGCAAGCCCAGGGCTGACTTATTGAGGAGATACCGTTCCTAAGCTCCAAGACATGCATAGTGGCTCACAAAAGTGTTTTGATTTCTTTTAAAACCAGAAGAAAGGCTCAGTGCCTGTGGCTCAAGCGGCTAAGGTGCCAGCCACATACATCTGAGCTGGCAGGTTCAAATCCAGCCCGGCCCACCAAACAACAATAATGGCTGCAACCAAAAAAAAAAAAAAAAAATAGCCTGGCGTTGTGGCAGGCACCTGTAATCCCAGCAACCTGGGAGGCAGAGGCAGGAGACTCGCTTGAGCCCAGGAATTGGAGGTTGCTGTGAGCTGTGATGCCACGGCAATCTACCCAGAGTGACAGCTTGAGGCTATCTCAAAAAAAAAGAAGAAAAATGAATAGCATTATAATACATAATAATGAATCTAGTCTGGATTACATTCATGTTTATGCTAACAGTCATAACATATTTTTAAATATATTTTTGTAGAAGGGGTGCACATATGTGGCCCCACCACTCCTGCTGGGTAATCACATCTTAATAGAAGGAGGGGCCTGCAGCCAAGTCACCCACCTCCCATCTTTATCTCCCACACCAACCTTGTGCTTCCTCTGGCTGGGACAGGATAAGTCACAGTAACTCTGATCTTTGAAGACTGTCTTTAAAACTGCCCCCAACCTCCATTAGATATAACTCGTTTATTTCACACATGCATCATAAATTTACCACTGATTTCTTCACACCCCGGCTCCAAATATAAACTAATGACGTCAAAGCCAGTAACACTACCTCAGAATCACACGCGCGTGGGCCAGATTAGGGTCCAGAGGAGATGACCCTCCTCTGGGAGCAAAACCTCACTCGGGGAACCCTTGACAATCACACATAAATGAGCCCTGGGTACATTTCTCCCAACAGGTGGCGATACTTTCCGCTGATTAAATCATTTGAAATCAATGACGCTGAACACCTGGTTGACCATCCAGTCCAGAGTCAGGTCTTAGGCCGTACTTGCAACCTCTCCAGGTATTTTCCCTTTGATGTAAAGAACAGGAAAAGAAAAACCCCAAACAATATAAAACAAAAAAAGAAAGTGTTTTCTTTTATGATAAATTTGGATTATCCTACAGATGGATACTGAAAACGTATTACTATTTTTTGGGCAGCACCTGTGTTTCAAGGGAGTAGGGCGCCAGCCCCATATGCCAGAGGTGGTGGGTTCAAACCCAGCCCCAGCCAAAAACCACACACACAAAAAAAAAATTATTACTATTTTTGACCAGATACAGATAGGAACCAATCTTGCTCCATACATGCAGCAAATGTAAGCTTTTAGCTTTGTTTTTTTCAATCAATGAATTTCTAATATTTTACAATGCTGTATCACTTGTCAAACACGAGGTCTGTATTCACAGAGAACACAGTTATCCACACGTTTGAGACACATCCCTCTTATTCTAAGAAGTCTCACTTCCCATGGAGGAGAGATTATTCTACCCCATGTTATAGTTCATAAGGCCGCCCTCCGCCCCCTGCCATCCAGGATTTCCCTCTCTATTCCCATGACAAGAAATCAGACTGAAGAAAAGATACCTAAGCCCTCTGTGGGGTAGACCAGTGGGATAACTATCAAAATCTGGAGGTTAAATACTTGTTTGTAACTTTTATATGAAACTAGCGACTTTATGATTTCTTAAATATGAATAAAGTATGACCCCTTTTAAAGGGGAAAAAAAATTCTGGCAGACCTTAAGGATACATCTGCAGATGATCCCAGTTTGAGAAACACCTGCTCACATAAATTTGCTCTGATTTTCTCCACTGCTCACATGTGAGTTTATCTATTACTATACAGGAGTTTTCATTTCAAGGCTGTGCTCACCATAGTTCTTTTTGGATACATATTAAACAGTTTTTTACCCAGAAAACCACATCCTTTGGCTAGTCCCAGCTGCTTAAATCTTTCTATGAACTGTATTTTGCCAGCTTTTACCCATGTACTTTTGTAGGTGTTAAATTATTAAGTAGTAATAATGGTGCTGTAAAGTGCTGGGTACACAATAGAAGCTTTAAAAATAGTGGTTGCGTTGGGAAACTGGTTTTAGCATTTAAATTATTGCTCTTTGGATTGCAATGCCAGCCTTTTGAAAAGAGGCCCAGGGTTGAATTTTAATTAACTCAGCCCTCTTTTCAGCAGCACTCATCTCAAGCACCCAAAGGCAAACTTGAGTGGTGTTAATTTAATCACATCCAAAATGGAGCAAAGGATTTAAGGAACTCACCAGGGACTCTTCAAGGTGTGAAACTTCTCAGACTCTGCAATAAGATTAAGTCAGATTTGAGGACTTTATTTATATATTGGCAGGAGTGGAGGAGGGAGAATTAGTATTTAACATAGCGCTCTGCCCTTCCTTACCCTGGAATATTCCTTTTCTCTACAACACCGCCCGCCCCCCTCTCTCCACCCTCCACCCTTCACCCTCCCACCTCACACACACACAATTCTGTTCATTTCTCTCTTTATCTCACCCTTGTATCTTAGGCTAGACCTCACTTCCGCTGAGAAGTTGGCCCTTCATCAACCAAGATCTAGGGGAGGCACCTCTAGATGTCACCAGGTAGCACTTACTAAGTTACTGAAATGTTCACTGTCCTAGCTCCTCAACCTGGCACAAGAGAAGCACTCCAAACGCATGTCGGTTAGAGTCACGTTACTAAGAAACATTAGGGATGAGATCCCAGCTCAAATCTAACTCTGACGCTTACACTTTTAACCACGGTACCATTCTGCCACTCAAACACTTGCAAAAAATGAGATTGTTTTACCAACTTGGACTATGTGATTCACTAGCAGCTAACCCCTGCTGGCGCCATCCTCAGTTTTATTTTGTTTTTTAACCCATTTGGGACAGAATCAGAAAGCAAGAAGTTACATACCAGAATGATTCAAAATAGCTTTTATTTATTTATGTATTCATTTATTTTTCGTTAATTTTTTTTTGAGACAGAATCTCACTCTGTCACCCTAGGAAGAGTGCTGTCATTTCGTCACAGCTCGCAGCAACCTCAAACTCTTGGACTCACGTGATCCTCTTGCCTCAGCCTTCCAAGTTGCTGGGACTATAAGCACCCACCACAACGCCCGGCTAGTTTTTCTATTTTTAGTAGAGACAGGGTCTCTTGCTCAGGCTCGTCTCAAACTCCTGAGCTCAAGTGATCCACCCGCTTCAGCCTCCCAGAGGGCTGGGATTCCAGGCAAGAGCCACCATGTCTCACCCCAAATAGCTTTTATTTATTGAATAAAGGTGTGCAAGTAATACAAAAATAAAAATTACAAAAAGGGAACAAGGCAAGAGTCCCCAGGCTCAGAGCCACAGAGTTTCCTTTTCCAGAGTTAATGATCAAGAGCTATTGTCACCACGGCAGGTAGACAATAAACTTCGCTTTGTAAACTATGATCCCAGCCCAGCAGTGGATCCGTTTAGTGGGTTCTGAATAGCAAATTTTTTATGTCATTGAAAAATATTATAAATTTGAAGGATGACAGTGAAGGATGTGTGGTAAGGGCAAATATTGTTCCACACCGTCTGGCTTTCAGTTTTACAGGTAGCATGAACGCACACCCAAGTGAGGCACGGAGTTTAAAACGGTTTCCTTCCCATGCAGTCATGTTCAAAGTGGCTGAAAAGCCACAGTTGGAAATTAGGAAGGTTACTTCTAGGGAGAGCCCGCCAAGCTCTCCTCTGATCAGTTTCACTAAAGCAGAGGGGGATCCCAACCTCCTGCTCAAGGTCCCCTGAGAACTCCCCTCTCTCTAGGAGGAAAAGCCAGGAGACAGCCGTATTTCTATGTGCTTATTGTGATAGCGTCCTACAAAAATACACCAAGATCAAATCTGATCAAACTTGGAGAGACCATTTATGCTAATTTGACTAAAATATGGGCTCTGTGATGCAAATAAATGTGACTTGGTGGGGGAGACACAACATCCTTCAAAGCAGCTCAAAACAAGGATGAATTTTCACTTTTAGGCTCTATATTTGGGATGATATAGCTCAGAATACAATTTCGCATGACGTTCACAAAATCTTCTTTGGCGAATCTTGGGGGTCTCTCAGAAAGACAGAGAACTCTCCAGAACAGCAGGCCAGGTGTCAGAGAGACTCCCTGGGAGGCTACTCCCTGGAGGGGGAGACGCTGAGGACAAAGTGCGCAGCAGGAGCCCCACGGTGACCCCACAAGTGACCCCACAATTAAAGGCGCAGGGGTAGAAAGAGACAATTCCTCCCAGCCTTGCTCCTTTGTATGGCGTGCGCGGTTGTGTGGGACAGCCAGTCACAGCTCAGAAGAACGAGGCAGGTTCCCCCGTCTCAGAACAGGAGTGGGCCTTGGTGGGAGGAAACGACAGCCCCACACCCCTCCCTTTTCTCTCTCCCTGTCACCTCCCTCTCCTCTGGAGCTGCGGGCCCTAAACGCAGTGGCTCCATCCTCACAGGTCCGGGTGGAGGCCTCAGCTGGGACACCTCATTGTGTACCCACGAAGCCATGGGTATCCTGCGTCTGAAATGGCAGCTCCTGGAAATCAGAATGGACCATCACGGCAATTTGTTGATTTGTTTGCATGTTGACTTGGTTACCAACCAGCTGCTAGACTCATTAACCAAGTCATGTAAATGAGGATCTTGCCTGTCTTGTTCCCTGCCAGATTCTCAGTGCCAAGTACGGCACCTGACATGAAGTGGATGGATGCCTCTGCCTTAAATGGATGAAGAAATGGGACGTAATGAAACGGAGGCCATGGCAGCCAGTAGGTTCTCCCAGTACCATGGGTCAGCAGGCAGATTCTGCAAGGTGGGTTTGCACCCCTCCACCCCTACAGGCAGCCACAGGGCTGCCCTCTAAGGTACTGGTTCAGATGTGTCTGGTGCTTCCCCAGTGAAGAGAGATGGGAGACAGAAGAAAGCACACAAGCAAAAGTTCTGGGGCACAAGAAGGCGCAGTAGAGAGTGATTTCCAGGAGTGACCAAGGTAGGACCTAAGAGGCCAGGAGCCTGGGAGGCACAGTTGGAGGCCACTCAAGATAGGAAAGTGCACCGTGTTAAGAAGCTTGTACTTGATTCCATAGGCATTTGGGGATTCCTTGGCAGTTTGGAAGCACAAAAATAACTGTGGAAGCAACATAAAGAAAGAATCAGACAAAAAGAGGGTCTGTAATTAAGGAGGGCAGTCATGAGGCTACTACACATGTCGCGGTAAGAGACTGACAGGGCTCAAACCAGCATCTGGCCTTAGAGATGGAGAGAAGGCCCCGAGGGACAGTGAAAGGACAGTGTGGTTGGAAATGTGGATCTGAATGTTAGATGTCAAGGGTGGATCTTCAGACAGAATCATATGGATCCTGTTGAAGCCGTGGCAGAAAATAAATACACCTAATTTGAGTAATGAATCATTTAGAAAATCTGATGAAAGCTAAAAACCTTTCCCTGAGGAAAAATACATTAGAACCTCTGTGTGTTGACCACCCAAGGGACTCCAACAAAGTGGACAACATACAAAGGTGACCAACATAAGGAACTTCTATTGAGTACATGTGGAAGTCTATGAAAATTAGGTCAACTTAAGGAGGTGGTCAACTATGGAGGTTCTACTTTATATTCAATAGTTTGGATGCAATTTCAGATGCTTCACATATAATTTCCTAAACTACCTCCCCATCATCCATGAACATTAAGAGACCCTTCAGGAATTTGAGACCAGCCTGAGGAACACTAAGACTCCCACCTCTACTAAAAATAGAAAAAACTAGCCAGGCCATGTGGCAGGTGCCTGTAGTCCCAGCTACTTGGGAGGCTGAGGCAGGAGGATCTCTTGAGCCCAAGAATTGGAGGTTGCTGTGAGCTGTGATGCTCAACTCAGGGTGACAGACTGAGACTCTGTCTCAAAAAAAAAAAAAAGCCTCTGATTGAGAAGAGGGAGAATGACAGGAAAAGAGTCCAGAGGAATGGCCTTACCCAAGGGCAAGGCAGAGGAAGACAATGGTTTCCAACTGGCTGCTACAGAGACATTGACTACTGCCTCTCAAAAAGACAAGAGAAGCAAAAGAGGGGTAAGATGAGGGAACAAGAAAAAAATTTTATTTTTGAGGTCAGAAGTGTCTCAAACACCAAGGAGGCTAAGCACGTGGCAGATGATGTAGACAGAGACATCTAACCTCTAATTTTTTAGGTGTTTGGAAAAGATGTATTGCTCTGGCTCCACTAGCCAGAAAGTCACACAAAAGAGCTAAGGTGAGTCCAGAAGCAGGATCAGATGCAAATAAATGTGCAGAATTCTTAGGAATCCCAAGAGAAAGATGCTTGCTGAGCATAATATAGGCCTCATTCTTTAGAAAACTCAGCAAGACTCATTTCTTGCTAATAACCTCAATTTCTACTGCTTTTATTTAATGGACTGCAGGTGTGTGAGTGTAACTGCCTATATGTGTTTATTATTACACGTGTATTTGCTGAATAATCTATCTGCATACATCAAAACGTATTTCCATGATGCCATTATGCACTTACATAAAGGTTTATGTTTATCCATTTGGCACGTATATATAGTGTAAGTATGGATTATTTCCCTGCCCCATACAAGGTCTTTGCTGTCCAAAGACTCAATGCAATCAGTGAAATGGAAGAGGAAGGGCGAAGCGACAGAGACATGCTGAAGATCTTAGATAACCCTGTGAAGGAGGTTCCATAAGCACCAGAGCAGACAGTCCCAGCAAGCTGGTCAACTCTGCCATAGACAGAGGACTTAAAAGGGAAACTTGCACCCTTTTTCCAGAAATAATCTAGAAGGATCTAATTTCCTTCTTTGAAGTCACCTTTTTCCAATTTCAAAATCAAATCAACAGCAATTTATAGGTAATATCCCACAGGTGTTGCCACAGCTGGCTGTTTTCTAGAAACTAATAAAACCTAAGACCTGACTGTTTTGCCTCAAATAATAGTTTAGTTGTGGAGTTAAGACAGGGACAGGGAATATTACATGGCAATATAAAGTGTGAGTAGTAAAAGTATTGGAGAAGAGACTGGTGAAGAGCTCATTCTGGGGTGGCGAGGTCAGTGAAAGGTAATTGTTCGCCTGGTAATTGGAGAGAGTTCCTCTATGAATCAAGACAATTTCTGCAAACTTAGGATGGTTGGGAGGTAGGTAGATAGAGATACAGCTGGAGAGCTGACTTCACCACCTGCAGACATCCACTGAGTTAGCTGATTAGGTTGCTGGGCTAACAGGGAAGGGCTCTAAAAAGGCTTTGAGCCCATGAGTGAGGAAGTGTGTCACCTGCCTCTAACCTGCACCAGCCCTTTCTTTATATGAGGCTATCACTGACGACTTGGTTCTTTTAATCACCCAGTGTTGATGAGAGTTCTCTGAAGATACTTCATGCTGGTCTCAGAATCATGAAGAGCAAAGCTTCCCTTGAGCAAAAAAAATTTTTTTTGTCTTGCATGTGACAGGAATTGACTTTTAGACAAGGCCTGTCTTTTGAACTTGACTTCTAAAAATCAAGAAGGCAAAATTTGGTCCCGCTTGCAGCCAAGAGTATTGGACTCTATACAGTGCACCTTTTTCAAAGGACATTTACTTGTTGTTCCATTTTATATGCCTTATTTTTCATTTCACACACTTCTTTCTGTAGGGTATGTATCTTGATTTTTTTTTTAGGACAAGTTGGCATATAAATATAAGAAATTAAATAGCAAAAGGAGGCCCAGAAGATTACAGCTGGGGAGACAAGTATGCTTGTGGCTAGAGTTACCGCATATGGCCATGATAATGAAAGTTATTAGGACAGCCTGGCAGCGATTACAGGGAGTTAGATCTCAGTCTAAGTCATAGCGCTTGTGATCCGAGGCAAAGTATTCTCTATCTACACCTTAATATTCTCATCTCTAAAACAGTGATCTGAGTTTGGGAAGATGGTTTAAAGAGGTAATGTATAAAAAGCACTTCAACTGCACCCCAATCAACATTAGTTATTGTTAACCATCAACACTTATTCCTTAGACAAGCAAGGGGATGGGCCGCCACTCTGGGCCAGACCTTCTACTCACACCGACACAGTAAGAACACTGCCACCCCTTTTCTCCTGCTTTCCCCCAGGTCTTGTACACCCACACGCCGGGCAGCTCTGCCTCGCCTGGTGTGGATCACGCGTCCGGCGCACATCTCCCCCGTCCGGCCTCGCAGGCCGCTACCCAGAGGCCCAAACGCGCAGGTTATGGCAACTCCACGACTGTTCATCAGTTTCCAACCCTAACTGCCTCTGCGCTCTGACACAGGGGAGGCCTCGGGAGTCAGACCAAAATGCCCCGAGCAGCGGTGACAGGCCGCAGAGTAGGGGGTCCCAAGGGAGCCGCTGGCTGAAGCCCGTGTCCTCGTGCTCAGGTGGAGGCGGCTGGGCGCACGGCTTCCCTGCAGGGCAGGGGTTTGGTGGGGCGCAGGGCAGCTGGGAGCCCCCCTCGTCCCCAGCTCCCCTTGGACTTAATTAACCCTTTGGCCGGGAGAGGTGGACACCAGGCAGGGGCGAAAAGAGAACTTCGCGAGACGCAGGCTCCTGGGCACTACCGAGGAACGGGGGCAGGGTTCGGGGAAGAGCCGCGGAGCGCCGCACGCTTCCTCCAGCCGATAACATCAGCGCTGTCAGTGGCTCGAGCCGGCGAGGGTGAGAGCGCGCGCGCGGGCTCGGGGGCGCGCTCGCACAAAGTTTGTGCCTGCGGGTGCGCTCGTTCGGGCTCGCCCGGCTCCGAGAGCGGAGGGCGGCCGGGCGGCCGGGGGCGCCGAGGCCCGCGGTGGACAGGGCCTGCCGGCGGTGGCGATGCGCCGCGCCCCGCCGAGCCCGTCCCGCCGCGCTCGGTGAGCCGGCTCCGGGACCGCGGGCCGCGGCCATGGGCACCCTGGGCAAGGCCAGAGAGGCTCCGCGGTGAGTAGGGGCACCGGCGGCCCTCGGGAGCGCCACTTTCCTTTCCCGGGGAAGAGGCAGCTGCACTGGCGGCCCTCGCCCCGACCCGGGTGCGGGCGGCCGGGGGCCGGAATCTCGGCTGAAGTCGTGGGAGACCCGCGCCGAGGGCGACACGTCTGAGCGCCCAGCGCGCTGTGCGCGGGGCCCGGTGAGGGAGCTGGGGCTGTGGCGGCGGCAGAGTTCGCCCCTCGAGGGGCGGAATTGCGAGGGCCGAAGCCCTTCGCTGAGCCGGCGACCCCCCGCCGCCCGCACCCGAGACACCCACCCGCGGACTTTCCGCGCCGCCTGCACCTGCTGGGGCGCGGGGCCCTGGGAGCGCCACCTGGCGCCCTCGCCCGGTCCTGCCCTGAACCGCGGGGCAGCGTTTGCGGCGAGCTAGCGAGGTGCCACCGCTGGGTCGCCCCTGCCCCAGAGTTTCCAGATCCTTTGGTCAGTGAACCATAATGATTTTCGAGAGATCTTTTCGGGTTATTGGATGACAGATTGACGCTAGAATGTCAGGGTGTCAAAGGGCTCTTGGAGGGTGAATGAGGCCTAGAAGGGCCAGGCACTCTGAGTTTCTTGACCAGAACCGGGCAACTGTCTGGACAGTGGCATATGGCTGGCAAGTTGCGCGCTTCACGACTCCAGTCACGTAGTCACTGACCTGACTGCGCCTACCCAGCCTGCGCAAACACTCCCGGTAGCGGCAGGAAACCGTCACGCCGGACTTTCTGTATTTATAATCCCTGGAACTTGGTCCTTTATGCCCTCGCCCCACACCTCTGTGCATCCCCACGAGGGTCGGCCAGTTTAGTTTGTGTTATTGGCAGTGGGAAGGACAGAACTGTAAGGACTCCTCACTGAAGCCGACAAAAGTCACCTTCCACTACAAAGTAAGTTGTGCAAGTTCCAATTCTCTTCTTCTATTCCTCCCTCACACTCTTCTAGGCTGGATTTCATAAAAAGCTCAGTCTGAAACTGTGACCTCCACTGAAATACCTGTGCCTGGACAGGATTTTCCCCACACTAGTTCAGAGTTTTGGCAGTCTCCTTCAGCAAACCCGAAGGGTCTTGGTCACTTTTAGACTCAGAAATACCTTCAGGTTAATTTGTTTCTCTCAGAACTTTTGTGTGTGTGTGTGTGGGGCGGGGGGGGTGTCTTTTTTGGTGGTGGTGGTTTCTTCACAAGGGAACTGGGAAATATTTGGCTACTATCCTTTTCAAATTTGCCCTTGCAAGGCCAGGTGCGGTGGCTCATACCTGTAATCCCAGCTCTCTGGGAGGCCAAGGCGGGTGGATTACTTGAACTCAGGATTGCCAGCCTGATCAAAAGGGAGACCCCGCCTCTAAAAATAGAAAAACTAGCTGAGCATCAGTGGCAGGCACCTATAATCCGAGCTACTCCCAAGGCTGTGTGAGGCAAGAGGATTGCTTGAGCCCAAGAGTTTGAGGTTGCTGTGAGCTATGATGCAACAGCACCCTACTGAGGGTGACAAAGTGAGACTCTGTCTCAAAAATACATCTATATATACATTATAAATATATATATATGCCCCTGCAAACTGAGAGGCCATTCATTCTGTGGATTGATGAAACACCCTTAGGCCTGCCTGTAATAAAGCATTTTATAAATCCTTATCTGTTATGATTTCACCAGAAGAGGCAGAGCAGCCAGTCAAGACACCACACAGCAAGAGTTTCCTAGTTACGGTGCAAAGATGCCCCATCTTCCTAGACCTTTTTGGCTGCAGTTTGGTTTTTAATCCTTTCTCCTCTTTCCAGTTTCCCTTTCCCAAGCCCCGTGAGCCTCTCTGACCTCAGTACTTCCCAGATTACCTCTTGCACCCTTCCTGCCCTTTTCCTTCCCCAAATACTCCCTTTAATTTCTTTCTTTATACCCCAAGGTGGTTTCCTTCACAGCTAGTAGGAAGCATTACTGGAATTAGAGAACAGTGTGGGTTTGCAAGTCCTAAATGGCCAAAGCCACCAACTAAGAGAGAAAATGGAATTTTCCTTGAATCTGCAGCCGCCTCCTCAGCCCTGGCAGGAAGAACTCTTTCAGTAGATACAGCCTCTAGTTAGAATTGTTTTTTCTCCAGGGTCTAGGGAGAAGTATTGTGGAAGGCCTGAAAGAGATTTTTCCTATGAATGACTTTATTTTCATCTTTCCCCCAACTCTGCCTTTGCTGAAGGTTTTAATGGTGAAAAGGCAGCTGCTGAGGCAGAAAGCTGATTAATCCCAAGTAGTCCAGGTTTAGGGCCTTACCAGTAACCCCAGGTGAAAGGGACCAAGCTGGCTTCTAGCTGCCCTCTGCACCAAGGGTCAGTCATGTTACCCTTCAGAGCCTGGACATCCCTGTCTATGGGTGAGGGGATGGAAAATGAGAAGAGTCCATCCAGGTCTGAGGTCCTGGGGATAGTTCCTGGGACCTGCAAAAGAAGTAGTGGCTGAAATTCAGCCTTTATGTTACCAGCTATGCTTTTGAAGGATTTCACTTTTGTTTTAAATTGACCTTTTCAGCCTCTCTGTGATGGTCTGCTTACTAATTCTTATGGTCTACTTACTAATTCTAGGCACAGTAAAAATTTGTTAAATGAATAAAGCCAGAGAGGTGCCAGGTGCAAGCCCCAGATCTAGCATATAAGAATCATAAAACCTTTTAGCCTTTTTGAGACTTTGTTTCGATATCGTGAAATGCAGATAATATCTTTCTGGGTTGGTAAGCTTCAAAGACAATGTAAATCCCCAGCACAGACCTGCTGTAGCCTAAGTACACAATTCACTGTGGCCATTATTTTCTTTTCAGATACTGATCTGATTCTGGAGCTATCACAGGGCCTGGGTTAAAATCAGTAATGGCCAGAGACTTGAGTCCTGTGTTTCCAACTCAGTTGATCTCTGAGGAACTACTGCCTTGGGTTAGTAGATTCCCAGCAGCCAGGTGTATGTTCAGTTGTGTTGGACCATTAGAGCCCAGCAACAGACCAGCACCCTGGAGCTAGCTGGAGCAAGATCCCTCAGGGCCAGGGGGCACCTCCGTGACACTGGCTGCATGCTGAGTGGCCACATGGTGCTGTAACACACTGGCTTTTAGCAGGCTGGTGTTCCAAACCCACGTGTGGCCAGCATTTTATTTCCATCTCAGCACTTTTTCAAAGCTGTTGAAGAGCTTTCCCAAACACCACCTCTTGGAACCTCCTCCCAAACACCTCCTCTGAGAAATCACATTTCTTACCCTCAGCACTCATAGGACACTTAAGATTTATATGGTTACCTCTTCATCTCAGACTGGTTCCCCAACTAGATTTTTGCACGACGGGACTTCTAGATAGCCTTTCTATAACAGCAACTAACATAATATTTTATAGTTTACAACGTAACCTCACATGGTCTATCTCGTCGTGGTCCCCTCTGGCCTATCACAATGTCTTACTCATAGAAGAAGCACTTATTGATTAATCAACACCATTATGCACTTATCGTAATATATAGCGAACAGCTAAATGTATATTTCTTTTGGACTTTTTCTCTTTTATTTGGCAGTAAATTGTGAAATAACCAAAGCCCTGGTAGGAAGAGGAGAATTCACTGTCTATGCTTCAAAAAGTTACCAGCAATAACACTCATCACTATTTAAACCTTAAAAGATTACAATATGTATCTGTGTTTATTTTTTTAACGGAAAGTAAATAAAACACTCATCCTTCTTAAATCATTTTGCAGAATTACTTGTACTGATGAGGTTATGATAAAGTATGAGTGAATGAATGCCCATTAGACTCCTAAGCCACGTCCAGATCCAAACTTCTCTTTTTACTTTTAATTCTGGAACAGGGCTCTCATAGCTCTGCTTTCTTTTTTAATCATTAAGGACCCAAGTAAGTTCTTGACAGGATGATGTTCAGTAATAAAAATGACTCATACTGATTACTTCTATTATCAGTGATGAAAAACAGAATCTTAAAACCAAGATTTGTAAGAAAGGCAGACCTCACTTAAAATCTACACAGCCCCTCACATCCTGCACATGGGTCCTTAGTCTTTGACTTCTCCCCCAGGGTCCTTAAAGATGTTTCCCAGGCTGCCTGAGCTTGTGTAGCATCTCTGGTATTGCTCAAGATGAATAAAGTTAGCTGAAGATGAGACCAGCTAAAACAAGGCTGAAGACCCAAGTCAGTGGCCTAGCAGCTGAAATAGAGATTGACTGCTAGGAGATAGAGACGGCCATGGTACAGTCTTGCCTCTGCCTTTTCCCTTAGGGAACTGCAAGATAGTAGGACGGAGCAGTCCTAACACCCAGGGTGATGAGCCCTAGTTGCAGCCCTGAAATCTCACCTTGTCATTTGCTGAGATGTCTCTTTAACAGCCAACCAGCCTGTTTGGTGGATTTGCCAAGTGGGAGGGGTGTATCTTCTAACAGCCCAACTCCCAGGATTAATTGTCTTATCTCCATTCTGTGCGTGGAGCTGCCAGTTTGTCCCCTAGCTGCTCTGCTTGCTCTCACTGCCATCTCTCTCCTACCAGGAAACCTTCCCATGGCTGCAGAGCTGCCCCTAAAGCAAGACTAGAGGCGAAGCCCACCAACAGCCCCTTCCCCTCGCATCCCAGCCTGGCCCAGATCACTCAGTTCCGAATGATGGTGTCTCTGGGACATTTAGCCAAAGGAGCCAGCCTGGACGACCTCATTGACAGCTGCATTCAATCTTTTGGTGAGTTGGCGAACTGCCCACATGCATCATAATTGCTATATTACTTTGTTCTTCCTTAAAAAGTGCTTTATAGAATAACAACCTAGATTGCATTTTGGCTTTAAAAATAGCTTTGGAGCCTTTGAAATGTTGGAGACAGTCTGCAGAGCCTATGGCACATGACTGTGTGGGTGTAATAGGTCGTGATGAGAAGCGCAATTGAAAGTGAGAAAAGTTACTGAGGAGAGTTTGCATTTCCATTTTTCTTAGGATGGAGGTTTTTCTCATAATGAAAAAAATCATGCAAAGATTTTGTGCATCTAGTGCTCTGACCCTTTTCTGTTCTTATATTCTTGGGGGCACATAAAGACTACGTTACATGAGCAAACCTTGTTATCAAACAGAAATTTGGATCATATAGAGCAATAAAGTCTCAATAATCCCACTTACAATCTGGAAGGTAGTTGTGGAATAGGGAAGGACTAGGTCACTCCACAATGTCTGTGACTAAAAGATACTGGTTCTAGATGTTGTAAAAAGGGAAAAAACGTGAGGGACTGGGACGGCACTGCTGTCAGCACCTGTGCTCACCTTGAAGGATGCTTAGCTGAGTGCAGCTGACAAGCAATTATCTGAAAAGATTTCTTTAAAATTTTATAAGCGCTATCTTTCTTGGGATTGTTATTTGTGAAATAGAGACCGAAAAGTACTTAATATTTATTCCCTTCTAGAAAAGGTATGATTAAGATGGATGGATTTCAATGAAATCTTTGAGTTCAGAGACTTCTCCTGCCCCTATTGAGAAGCTATGGAACCCCCAGTGGCTCAGCACAGACCCACCCCCTCCACAGGCCCCAACAGCCCACCCCAGACCCCAGCCTCCTGGAAAACCAAGAGAGGCTTAATCAGATCCCAGGGAGCCCAAGATTAGATCTCAAAACTAGGAACTGTTGGCTAAAAGTGTTTAGAGCTTGCTCAGACCTTGTTTACAGGATTGGGAAACATTTGACATTTTAGAGATAACACATTCAGTACCATTTAGTTGAACAGTTTCAACTATTTCAACATTGGTTTAAGGTAATGGTTCTCAAATGTTAGTGCATCAGAATCATGTGGAGAGTTTTTGTTTGTTTTTTTATTTTTATTTTTAACAGACTGCTGTCCCTGCTCCATTCTGGGGTGGGGCCGAACAATGGACATTTCTAACAAGTTCCCAGGTGATTCCCATGTGGCTGAGAAAAGCTTCCCCCCCTTGAGAATCACTGCTTTAAAGTGCTGTTTGTCATAGACTTTTTAACTTGCAAAAGAGGGAGAATTTTTGTTATTACTAGTTTAGCATTAAATTTTTAATTCAATTTATTTATTTATACTTTAACCTTCTAGTTAAGGATGATTTAGAGAACATAATGAATGGCTTTGTTTTTCAAAATAATCTCCTTAGAAAGTGTACATGTAAGGAGATAAACCAGAGGACGCCTGGGACCCGGGAAGTGTGGTGGGTGACAGGCCCTTCTCCATCGCCTCCTTCACTGGCACCTACTTCCTGACTTCAGTGGACTGCACAGGAACTTGAAAGCACCTTCCACTTTTCTTTAATCATACTTCCAGGGTTTTAGCGGAACACTGTGGCTATTTGATGAGGATTTTTATTCTGTTTTATTTTCAAAGAAAGCGGGACCAAAGTATATTTATCATACTTTCTTCCTCTCCTGCCAATTATGCAGCCACCAGCTAACTTCAGGACTGTTTTCCTAGCCTTCAAATAATGGTGCCATCCAACCCGAGAAATACGTGACCAGTTCTGAAGTCCTTTTCCAAAATAACCAAGCCCAATCCACTCCTCTCAACCAATCCTACAAGGCATATGATAACATAGTTTTTTGGAATTATGTTGAATTGGAAAAAGTGCTTTAAGATCCAACAGCTGTAAAAATCCCCTTAAATCTAATAATCTTTTGCCCACTATTAAGCCCCTCCCAGCATCTGACACTGTGCTGGGCAGTACAACAAGGAGAATTGCAGTGACAGACTCCCCTTCCATTAGATCTTACGGTACCTGAAAAATGCACTGTTCAGGAAAAGATATGTACAAAGGACAGGGCAGAGATACCCAGAGGTGTGCGGGAAGCGAGAGTGCTTTGTACCACGTAGAGTTTGGGTAAGTGCACTACACAGGTGAGGATGTATTAAGGAGAACAGCCTGTGCTTGTTCAGGTCCTTGGGCCATGGGGACGCCAGGAAGGGAAGAGCTCTGCAGTTTCCTATTAAATCCTATTAGAATTCACGTGAAAGAGGCAAAAAAGAAAAGACACTCTGTGTCTGGAGAGGATGGGAGAGAACACGTCTGGTCTGGGATTTTCACTCCTTGTGTGTGAGCTTTGTGAGCTGAGCTGCAGAGGGGACGAGCAGTGGGCAGGGGCAGCCGCTGACCTCACCGCGGAGGCACCCCTGGCACAGCCTGTGCATCTGTAGGTCTCCTGACGAGTGACCTGGGAACCCAACCGAGTGAGGCTCAGCCTTCTCTTGAACTTTATCTTACTGGTTATTTTTGCAGGTTTGCATAGAAAAGTGTTGCTTTTAAGCCACGTAGCTAAACTTTTTGTTAATGAGTTTGTTTTCTCATTTCAATACCCGTGAATGAGAGAGAAACAGTAGAGAAGTGAGAGGAAAAATTATTACTGTTGGTACTCTCTCACTTCAGACCCTGATTTCAACTACTTCCACCAACCTGAGAAAAATAAACAAGGGGGGAAAAACCGTTTTTAAGATAAAGACTGGCTAATTGTTAATTTGCTTTCTATTGCCATCTCAGCCTGGGCTTCTTCCTTTCAGGAAGTTTGAACTGGCTTGAGCTATACTGTTCAGTACAGATAGCCAATGTCGCTTTTTTTTTTTTTTTTTTTTTTTTGCAGTTTTTGTCTGGGGCTGGGTTTGAACCTGCCACCCCTGGTATATGGGGCTGGTGCCCTACTGCTTGAGCCACAGGCGCTACCCAATGTGGCTATTTTCATACACATTTCAATTAAAGTTACATGTAAAATTCAGTTCCTAAACCTCACCAGTCTTAGCCACATGTCCAACAGCCACAAGTGGTGGCTGCTGCTGGACAGAGTAAATAGAGACTATTTCCAATGTTGCCGAAAATCTGTTGGACAATGTAGGGAGGGTTGATGGTTGATTGAAGGGGAAAAGCAACATACAGATTTTCTGGAAACTGGGATTTGCAGTTTGCTAGCAGAGCTAGGTAATAGCCTGAATATTGCTTAAAGCAGTGGTTCTCAACCTTCCTAATGCTGCAATGTATTTTCATTGTTAAAAAGGGGTCGTGACCCAAAGGTTGAGAACTGCTTGCTTAAAGCATCATGGGCATTCAGAAATCTTTACTGATGGCTGTCTCTTTAGCATTATTAACCGTTAATTACCACCGACACTGTTCTCAGAAAGACTTACTATTAATATAATGCTTTTAAGGATAGGTAGCCAGTATGCACAAATTAAGGGTACTTGTGAAGGCCTCTAGCAAGCCTCCTAATGTCACATACAAGGTTACAGATTCGTGTTTAGAAACTTAGAGCCTTGAGTCATAGATCATTGTTTTAACTGTAAAACAACCTCCTCCCACCTTCTGTTTTAATCAGAGGTCAGGCTTTACATTCTCATCACATTATGGCTGGTGAGCACATGAGGCAAATCATCACAACCTGCTTACACGTATGTCACATGTATGCAAATCATATGCTCCGTTTCAGAGGTAGAAAGGAGCTATGAGATCATCTGGGCTTTTAGAATTTTTTTCGTTTTATGAGCAGGCTCCCAGCATCGGGGCAGTGTCCAACTTCACAGCGCTCTTTCCTTGCCCCCTTTCAATACAAGGCAACTTGAGATAGCATTTATAATGACCGCTGCACACCTGCACCAGAAAGGGACCCCTCAGCCAGTAGACCTGGTGGGATGGAGGACGAAACTCAGTGTTTCATTGTACCTGTCAGTGTGAAGGGAAATGCATTCTATTATATTTCTGGAGTATCTTTTATTTCTTGGAATTCCATTTGTATTGATTTTCTTTACTACTCAAAACAACTCTGGGGAATGTGTTAAACATTCAGATTCTTACCAGAGATTTTTATTCAGCCAGCGGTCACTGTTTTTTTGGAGGTGACCCATGGACTGGTTTTGAGAAATACTGTTTCGAGGACATCCCATTCTCAGCCTTTCTAGGAAAACGTAGAAAACCTGAAGGGCACAGATCTCTGGAGAAGCAATAGAGCATTTAAGTTTGCCAGCTGTATGAAGTAGAAAGATACATGGTGAAGGACGGCAGTTGGAGATCTCTTAAGTAATCCCTCCAGGGCTAATTAGAGAGAGGCCTTATCTGTGAGCAGTTTCCTTCATTTCTCTCTTTTCTCACTACAGTAAGCCCTCTACAAACTTGTAGCCTGTTTTTTGCCATGGAATTAAGAAGAATGTGGATGTGTGTCCAAACACTCCTGTTTTGTACATTGCTGTAAGCACTTGCTTCTTAGCTTACCCCATCTCCCGTGGGTCAGAGGCCTACATGCAGTGGTTTAGCTGGGGAAGAATGAGAAAGGTGCTTCCCCTGACTCCAAAAGTGCCACTTTGCCAGCAGATTCTTTAAGGCAGTTATGTTGGCAGGAAGGTTATTAAGTCCGTGATGAAAACACATTAGGAAATAGCGTGAAAGCAAAAACAATCTGTTTGATAACTGACAAAGACAGCAGTGGTTGGACCCTGAGAGCCCTGGAAAAGGTCACCTAAAGTACAGAACCCACATCTACCTGGGGATGTTGGAACCTGTCTGCTTCTGCATGGAGCAGCTGCTACTGCCAGGTTTTGTGCCTTGTTCTGCAGTTATTGTGAGATGGGGCCGTAACCTCATTGGGTTTGCCATAGAATGGTTGGGAGAAAAAGAACTGGGAAAGAACAAGAATGGGGCCAGGCCAGCTGCGTGGGCACACCACCTGTGAAGACGCATGGGTCCTGCATTTGGTTTAATACTGTTATAATCTTGAAATCCTTAATAATTTTTGATTGCGGGCTACTGGGCCCCACCAACTGGGTAGCAAGTGGTCAGTGTAAGTCATAAAACCAGAGAGCAAAAATAATTTGTCATGTGCTAAAGACACATAGAATGATATGGTTTTATTTCTTATTGGGTTTTTTCTTTATATAGAGAGAAAATTATGAAAAAAAAATAGTTCCCAGCAGCACCTGTGGCTCATCGAGTAAGGCGCCAGCCCCATGTACCGAAGGTGGCAGGTTCAAACCCGGCCTCAGCCAGACTGCAAAATAGCCGGGCGTTGTGGCAGGCACCTGTAGTCCCAGCTACTCGGGAGGCTGAGGCAAGAGAATCGCCTAAGCCCAGGAGTTGGAGGTTGCTGTGAGCTGTGTGATGCCACGGCACTCTACCCAGGGTGATAAAGTGAGACTCTGTCTCTACAAAAAAATAAAAAATAGTTCCA
>CAUYRH010168644.1:0-21503 GCA_963574655.1 Perodicticus potto
GCTTTCTCTTTTGTCTTATGATTTTTTTTGAGGTGGAATTTAAGTTTTTGTGTGAGTAGTACTATTATACCTATCTTGAGTGTCTTGCTTGTACTGTATCACATCATATCTTTGTTTAATTCTTAATAAACTGTTCACTTGTTAAAAAAAAAAAGTTTAATAAGGGAGGACCTTGCATTGTGATTTGGAGGGAAGTGGCATTCTCCTTAGCAAAATGAGACCAAAAACTTATGCTGTTAGAGTTGTGGAAGGGTGTAAAGACCCAGAAAAGCTATTAGAAGGAAATGAACTTTGTTTATTTGAGATGTCCGTGATGATGATTGTTGTTACTGTTTTAGGCAGCCACAGAGTAGACTATCAGAAACCTGGGGCACAAGAGCAACTGCAATGCCCTTTCTTCCCTTTTTACTCTCAGGGTGGGAACGTCTCCTTCCTACACCGGAATGAAAGAATGGCTAGCTGAACCCAAAGCCCAGGAAGCTAAGCAAAATTTTAAGGACCAAGAAAGCTTAGACTTTGCAAACCAGTAGGTAAATAAACACAACTGTTTTTAATAAAGGGAAAGTAGAAGAACTTTGGGCTAAGAGAAGATGCTAAAAGGAGTGATGCATTGGAGAAAGAATTTAGTAGGAGGAAACAGGGGTGTGTGGACTATTCTCCTTTAACTCAGAGGACATTCATGTGGGGATCCATAGATGAGCTAGGCAGGGGGACTCCATGCTTGTGTGTAGGGCTTCGAGAGGAACTAGATAGGTTGCAGGTGGAAAGTCCTTTTCTATTTCGCCTCTTTCCCAAGCTCTGTATGGTTAAAATCTCCTACCACAAGCATGGAGTAAAGAGGTGATTGAAGCTCATTTGAGTATATGTTCTCATGACAAAGAGAGGGGAACAAACCATGTCTTCCTCCTAAACCAGACAACTAAAGAACTTTCATTGTGTTCAATGATGGGACTTGGGCCAGCAGGAGAGCTATTTTAAGTTATTAGGGGGACTACAGGCACAGTGAGACTTATCTCTCTTCCTATAGCTCTTTCATCCCTAATTGGTTACGCAGCTAACTTCTACTCTGACTTCATGTCCCAACTGAAGAACTTCTCCTTTGGGAAAGGCTTCCTTCCTTCAGATTAGGTAATATTTTCCCTTCTCATACTTTTCCTCCTACACATTTTGTGTGGCATTTAGTGCTACCTTTATCCTGGCATTGACTAGATGACATGGCAATTTTCTGCATATTCTCTGTATCCCAGGGCTGAAGCACATGAGGGCAAGATCTGTTTTTATTAAGTGAATAATTGTACTTAGGACATCTAGCTCTGTGCGAGGAATACAGAAGGCACTCAGCTTACATTTCTGGTTGTATCTTCCATTAAGGCTCTAAATAATAACGGTAGATAACTTTTGTACAGTTATTACCATGTTTCAGGCTGGATTCTAGAAACTTCATATATATTAATTCATTTCACCCATATGACATACACTATTAAAAGATAGGTATTATTTAACATACACTATTAAAAGTTTGGTAGAATTTAGTCCATAGGGACGTGGGTACAATTGTAAAGCTTTTTATACAGATGAGCAAACTGAGGTAGCAAACTAGTGTAAGGTCACGTAGCTAGAAAATGTTATACTGTAATTTTAACCAGGTTGGTCTAGTACCTGACTGCATTTTTAGCTCTAGTATTAGAATGCTTTTAATATCAGCTATTTTCTGCCTCCAATGATTTGAAATAATATACTGTATAGTGTGTGTGCATATATATACACACATGCACACACACATATGTATATTTCCTTAAAAGGGACCATCTGATACAAGCATAAATAAACATGTACCCAAGAATAACTTTAGAGGTCAGAAAGGAGTCAGTTTTATGAGAACAACACTTGCATGCCAGAGAACAATTGTTTTCCTATAATGAGGTCCAAGGAAATCATGTACCAAAGAAGATAAAAGAAGTGAAAGAGGTTTAGGTTTTCTAATAATGTTCTTGACAAAGAGGGTACCTATTGTAGTTTAATTGTTCGCCTGACAGAAATCCAACCAAGATGTCAATAGTCTGCAGAATCATATTTCACTTCTTTCCTCACTACTGAGAAAATCATTGGTGGGCAAAATATCCATCTTCCAGTTACAATTGACCCATTAAATATTAGTCTGTTTCCTCCATCTATCAATTATATAATATACCTAGAAGTATGAATATAATTAGGTTTAGCCTAGGTGTGGGTAATGTCTTGTAAGAGAGGTGATGAACTTGGTTTTTAGTCTCCATTTGCCTATCAAATAAAGTGTGAGCTTGGCCAAATCACTTAACTCCTTTGTGTCTCAATGTACTATTCTACATGTAACCTTCCATGACAAAACTAGAGCTTGATCTTTGACCCTACTTCTCCCAGCCCTCTCTTCAACTGCTCTGCAAGAAAACCAAAAGTTCTACCTTAAGTTTTTTTTAGTAGCAGACCTATAACCAACCCAATTTCAGAAATTACAAGTGCCAAGTGGTTGGCAATATTTAACTAGTAGAAATAAAGATCTACCCATGTAAGTGATTTTTGAAGGTCAGGCTACTTTTAAGGTGGGAAAGGGGTGCTATATTATCAGGAAAATTTCAGTTAAAGTACCAGAAGTCTAACTAAATCTTGTTTATACAAACTTCAAAAGAGTTTCGCTTAACTTCTGTGGATAAGGTAGGCATTAATTTTAGCATATAAGGTCTCTAACTTTACTTCTCTGAGATTCTATTTATTCTATTCTCTTGTATGTATTGGTTTCATTTTTGGGTTAGCTGAAAGATGGTGGATTCTCATTCAAATATGAACATGTCTGGAAGAAGACAGTTTCATTTCTCCTGTGTTTTTTTCACTCAGGAGTGAGGAACTATTCCCAGAAATACTCCAGTTGATTCTATTGATGTCTTCTTGGCTGAAATTGAATCACATGTGTATTCCTAAGCCAAGCACTGGCAAGGGGACTGGATTGTCATAATTGGTTTAGATTATAACAGTTTCTTTCTTTCTTTCTTTCTTTCTTTCTTTCTTTTTTTTTTTTATTTTTTTTGCCAATTTATTAGTTGCCTTCCTGATATAACAGAGATTTGGAGTTTCTTACTTTGCCAATTTTGATACTATTTAGCTTTCTGATTTGCTTAGATAAGTCAAGATTTACCCTTTAAGATGGAGGGAGATGCCAGAAAAATCAGGCTTAGCAAGTAGAAATGGCAACAGCATTTCACTAGAGGCACAATTAAAGATGATTATAAAACACGAGCGTCATCACAGAACAGAAAGGCTAGTTAGAGAGAGTAACTGGTGTCAGCAAAACAACACACCAGTGGAGAGGGGAGCAAAGTCTCTGCAGGTGGACAGACCTCCAAATATCTCAAATGTTGTCTATCATTCTCTAGGTATGTGAGTATGGTGAAATCAGTTAACTTCGTTGTATTTCCATCTCATCATTAATCTAAGATTGGGATAATAATTTCCCCATTTTGGAATTGATGCTAAAATAATATAACAAATGTAAACTATCAAAGGGAGCTTGGCACATCACAGATGGTTGCCATTATGATGCAGATAAGGTAAATGACTCTTCTAGAGCAGAGTGATTAGAGGAGCAGTCTAAGAAGGGGATTATTAGTAGTTGAATGATTTTATTTAAATCACAATAGCTAACCTTGAGGGCTTTTCATATGTCAGGAATCATTCATGGACTCTACCAGAAAATAGATACTCCTGCCTACAGTATGTCAGGCACCATTCTTGACACCAGGAATCCAGCAGTAAGTACAAGAGAAACACTTCTGTTTTCAAAAGTTAAAGGCCTAATGGGGAGGAGACAGACATAAGTAAATGCATGAAGCAGGTGGTGTGTGAGATAGTGGTGAGTTATAAGGGGGAAAGTGAAGCAGGGGAGGAGGATTTCATTTTGAGTAATATGGAAAGTTAGGACGAGTCTTGACTAGTGGAGTGCCATGACTTCCACTACTTTTCCTTCACCATTGTTTTGATTTTTTTCCTCTTTGTATTCTTTTTAGACAGTTGGTGTCTCTTATTCTAGCCACCATATATCCTAACTGCTCTGCAGATTTTATCCTTGGCCTTCTGTGCTGCATCCTGAGATATGCCTCAACAGTATCTTCTTGTTTGCTAATTTCTTCTTTGTCAGACCTTCAGTTCATTAATCTTTTTCTTCGTTTGTTTTTCATTATTTTTAAAAGGTTTGGATTATATTTTATATTCTCATATTCTTTTTTTTTTGTTTTGAGACAGAGCCTCAAGCTGTCACCCTGGATAGAGTACCATGGCATCACAGCTCACAGCAACCTCCAATTCCTGGGCTTAAGCGAGTCTCCTGCCTCCGCCTCCCAAGTAGCTGGGACTGCAGTTGCCCGCCACAACACCTGGCCATTTCTTGGTTGCAGCCATCATTGTTGTTTGGCAGTCCTGGGCTGGCTCAGGTGTACGTGGCTGGCGCCTTAGCCCGCTAAGCCACAGGTGCTGAGCCCTCATATTCTTATTTTTCATATTTTCTGTTATAATTGTTTCCCTTAAATAAATTTTATTCTTTTCTTTATCTCTTTGATTTTAAAATAAGTTCTCAAGTAGAATATTCTTTCAATATTTATCACCCGAAGGGGATTTTTGCTACCACTGTGAATTTTGTTGGCCGCCTTTCTCAGCGTTAGTTTTCTTGCCGTGGTACACAGTCTTGTTTTGGAGTGGGATGATTTTATCTTCTGTCTTTTCTCTTTTGGATTCATCTCCTCCTTGCCAAGTGGTTTCCTCTGTTGTCTCTAACCGGTCCTCTGGACCTCCAGTCAAGATTTAAGACTTTTGATGTGTTGTGGCTCCTGCTTTGTTGTGATGTTAGAAATAGTTAAGATTCAGTCTCAGAGCCAGTTCCTAAGCTTGGAGTTATACTCTGTCAACCAGCTTCACTGGGCCCATGGTTTATATTTCGTGGTGTTATATGGCATTACCATCAACAAATAGCATGATATTATGAGTAAAAGAATCACTGAAAAGTGTTCTATCTTTTTTTTAGTCAGGGTAAAGTAGGAATTATAGAGCAATGAAATGTCATATTGGAAGAGTTTCTGATGTAGTATTGAGCACTTTTTGATGTTTTAAGCTTTTCTTAAAGTAAATTTTATAAATTTAGTTTTAAATATCTTTTTCTGTGTCTCTCTCTATATGTATATACACATATATGAATATATATGCACATACATAGTATATAGATATATAAAATATATATGCATACACATATGCACATATAAATACATGTATATGTGTGTGTATATATATAGATAATAAAACAGAGTTTCACTGTTTAAATAATTGGGAAAATGGAGCTTTCACCTTTCCTTCTTAAGGCAAAATATGAGGACCTCAGAGGGACCTCTAGGAAGCATAAGACCTGTTTTAAATTCTACCATCTGGAGCCTCATTTTAGCAGCAGCAGATCAGGCTCCAAAAAGTTGAAATAATTTCTCAACATCTATCTAACCAGGGCCAGAAGACTAGAATCAAGATATCCTTACTTTACATTTAGTGCTCATTACCCACCCCACAGAGTTTTCCCTCTTTTTTAAAAACCTTCAAATCATTTTTTAAATTGAAATCTCCTGAAGAAATTCAACATATGAAACAGAAATAATGTCTAGCTCCTACATCTAAAGGAGGAAGGTAGAGGCTGTCGGGAGGGAGACTGAGGGATCCGTAGACTTGTGTTCTAACTGTCAATCTGCCATTGGCTCTCAGTGTAGAAATGTGTAGAAATGTGTTTCATAGTGTGAAACACTGTGTAGAAATGACACATTGGACCAGGCAGAAATAACACACCCAGGGAGGTCACCATTAATACACGTGAGAGGGAATATTCCCATACCCACTGTGTAATACCATTTATTGGAGATCATCTCTAAAAGAGAAATTATTATTATTTTTTTACTTAGCAAAAAGATTGTTCTTTGTGAAGAAATAAAATGACAAAGTTTGTTTTTTAATCTAAAGTAAGAGACTAAAGAATTCCTCTAAACCAGTGGTTCTCAGCCTATGGGTTGTGACCCACGGGAACTGTATTAAAGGACTGCGGCATTAGGAAGGTTGAGAACCACTGCAACCTTATGAAATGAGCTGGCATCTGTAGCCCACATCTGAAGCAGAAGATTCCAGCTCCTGGGCCCCAGGGCACAAACTTTCAGAGTGTTAGCCATCATGTGAGTGATTCAGTTTGGTGAATCAGCCCTTTTCTCTGATTTCAATTAATGACAACAGTCAACAGGAGAAAGGCAGAGGCATTGTTTAGAACAGAAAGGCTCTCATTTATTACTCAACTGTTTAAGGAGAAAACATATGTAAATATTTCTCATTAATAGCAAAATAATGCCTTTGTCTTTATCAAATACTGCCAAATTATTTACTCAAAGTTGATAATAAGTCACATATAACATTCTGTGGGTTTTCTGCCTTTTGTTCTTCCTATCTGGAGAGAGACTATGATCTCAGAAATCTAATTACTATGTTGACCAAGAGTGATGAGAGAGATGATTCAGAGAAAGAATCTTTTTCTATAAGCTCTGCTCTAAAATTGGCTAAGGCATGTTGAGCCCTGCTGGAGGATCGATCCTGGTCTGGGGCGATGAAGGACTTCAAGGCTGTTTTTAAGAATCCCACCTTGAAAGAAGCAAGGAATCCTAATTCCAAGGACTCGTCATCTGAGAACCCCAAACAGTAAATGCCAGCTTTCACTAGTGGAAGCTACATTCAGGAATAAAGATATAGATAGACACGTGAATCTTAGATACATGAGTAGATAGAGGCAATGAATAATTAAATATCATTTTTACTGTTAAAGTCTCTGCAGGGTTTTGTTTTACTTTTGCTGTTATCTAGGAACTCATTTTTAATTAGAAGACCTGCATTTAAACATTTAATATTCTACTTAGTGTTTCTGTGGAGTCCAGAGATACTTTTTAATACTATACTAAAAATGGCCCTCCTCTAACTCTAATACCCATATTTCCCATTGTTTAGAAGTTGTGGGCAAGTAGATGTGGGGTTCATTGATCTATTTATTAACTATTTAATTTGAAAACTGTATGAAGCACCAGGTTGCATCATACATGTCAGACATTATGCTCGTGCCAGGCAGAGCAACGATCAGGAGAGACACAGTTCCTCCTTTCAATGAGTTTTAAGTCTACTTATTTAGTATATACTATTAATTTGTATTTATTAAGTACATACAATTTTAACCCTTTTAATATCATAAAGTAAGGTTATTTTATTCTGTATGTACTTGAAACCTGCGAGACCCGAGACATGCAGATGGAATTAGTTGTACTTAATGTATTAGGAATTGAATGTTGATGCCCTTAGTAGTGACCCAGTTATAGAAGGAGAGTGTGCCACTCAAGAGGAGGGTGATAGGGACAGAGAACAACACTCTACAATCAGCAATTTATTTGTGTTGATGGCTGGAAGGTATATGAGACTTTCTGTTAAGGAAGCAACTTATTCTCTCATTAGAGACATATGCCTTGATTTATGGAATTTAATTATAATTTAATTAGGTTATGTGTGTAATCATTCCAGAGGCTCAGAGAAATTTGCCTAAAATTCAGAAGATGAAGTTTTATTTTTTAAAAGAAAGAATATGATAATAGAACTGGATTTTTTTATTACATGAGTGAACTATAGAATTATATGTTAGACCCACTAGTGTTGGTGCCACGCCCTTGGTCCCTCTTACGTGAAACTTCTTTGCTCAAGGTTATAGGGCAAGCATAGAAGAACTATAAGAATTCATAGTCTTTATGACCCAAATCTAGAGATTAGTCAATTACCTGTGATATGTCCTGACTGGAGGAAAAAAAAAAAAACAGAAAAGAAAGAAAGAAAAAAAGAAAAAGTATAGGTTAGAAAGACTTTCTTGTGTGGACCAAATTAGGAAATGTGGAGAGAAGCAAGAGGCACATCAAAGGGCATATAGAGAGAACTCGAGATGGATGGTAAAGATCAAAAGTCAGAGTCAAGTTGAAGTCAGAAAAAACAACAAGTGTTAAAAATACAAAATATTTTAAACATATAAGAAAATATATGAGAATAGAAAGAAACAATCAAGAAATTGGTGGTGGGACAGAAAAAAGCAAGCAGAGATACTAGTGACATACCACTACAGAGTAGCTATCAAGTCTGGAAACATAGATAATATTTTACCAGGCAGTATTATACAATACCAATTAAAGTATTTATTATGTGTTTGACTACATTTCTACACTTGAACATCAGCTGGCAGGTAAAGATGCAGTGGCCTGCCTCTACTGTGGACCCTGTTATGTTTGTTGGACTTTTCCTACTGTACATCACCTCACTATTCCAAATAGCTCTTGGGGCAACTAATATGAATCTGCTTTTCCTTGAAACCAGAAGATGCTAACTAAACTAGAGTTCTTAAGGGTGGAGCATATTTCCTAATACGGATTTATATACTTTTCTCAGTGTGCAGTTTCTTTGCTCTTACATTCTTTGTCATTTGTACTCATGGAATTTCTAACAATCTTTATTTTAATGCTATGCATCTATGTGTGTTTTTCTTTGTGTAAATATTTCTAACACATTATAAACTATGGAGTTTGATTTAAACCATTGATTTGTATTCGCAACACAAAAAAACAAACAATTCAGTTTACTTCTGTCAAATCTAATAATAACTGTAATGCCATGCTTGCCAAAATCTCCATTACGGACATATGCCTTGAGTCACTGATTCCAATAATAGGGAAAAGCACCATTTCCCAGCAGCTGGAGATTTGATGTTGCTTTTTAAGAAAAGAGAAAGAAGATGCACCACAATATTTATATAGCTTTAGAATTGTAGGAGGCACTTGGTAGCAGACAGGATTCTGTAATCTCCAGTAGCACAAGAATCAGGAGTTTGTGAATGGGACTAACTTGGCTTACAGGGAGAATATGGTAATGAAGGATGAAACCAGTAACATAGAGTAAAAGTCAAACTTTAAGGAATAAAGTTAGGAGCAGAGGCACGTACAAGGGAAGCAAAAATAAAACAAACCTCAGAGTAAGAATAGTATCATAATGAAACCCAAATTTTATACTCAGATTCTCAGTAGACAAGAGGGAAACTAGATGCTGATTTAGTTCTTACTGTCTGAGAACAATATATCGTAACATATATTAGCTCATTGAAAGAAATAACCTTTTCCTTGCCCTCTGATATGAAGTGAACGTACTTGGCATTACCAGGTCCTTATATAGAGAGCATTGAATAAAATTATTACTCTCAACCTGCTGCTGGATACCATGTCTATAAATATAGTTAAAAACAAAATTATGTACTAAATTGCAATCTCTTTTTGAAAATTCTTACAGATTCCACACTCATTGTTTTTGCTATTGGTGTTTTTTCTTTATGTATATATATATTTACATTGGCATGTGGTGACAGTGAAACATTTTAAATGGCAAAAGTAATTATGTAAAGACAAGTTTCTGGAGGCTTGAGGTAGAGATTGAGTGATATGTTCAAGATGCATACTTGTCAAATAGTTTCTTTGGGCAAAGGATAAAATTTATTTCTTTCTTTCTAATAAAATCAACCAATATGAATAAAAGGTTCAGTTGACATAATTTTTATAAAGCATTCTAGGCCTTCAATTGAGAGAAGATGAATCAAATTTGGTGGTTATCAGTTTGATGAAAGTATTTTAAATTGTATATAAAACCAGCACATGGTACTCTATAATTGCATTAATGTACATAGCTATGATTTAATAAAAAAAATAAAGATTTGGTGGTTATGCTAACAATGAGGGTATGAAACTGAGATCCAAGGAGCCATGAAATTTATTGCCCTCCTTTAGAGCCCTTCAGTACATCTCCTCTCTTTCTCTCTTATCTCTTTGAGGCTAATTGGTGAATAACACATTTGAAATAGTCATCTTCTCCTCCAAAACCTGTTTATCTTTTTGTTTTCCTTCTATCAAATCAGGAGTGTCTCATCTTTTTTCCCAATCATTCTAGGTCTCCAATTAAGTTTTCATATGATTCTAGTGTGATCTTTCTAAAATGCCAGTGTTACACTCTTCATAATAGCAAAGACACAGAATCAATCTAAGTGTCCATCAATGGACGCACGAATGAGAGAAGTATGTTACAGATACATAATAGAATACTATTCTGTTATAAAAAAGACTGAAATCATGTCTTGCTAGCAACATAAATCAAACTGGAGGTCATTAGTCTTAAGTGGATTAAGCCAGACACAGAAAGTCAAATATTGCATGTTCTCATTCATACATGGTGCTGAGTCATGTGGACACATGGACATAGAGAGTGGGGTGATAGACAATGGAGAGTTGGAAGGATGAGGAGAATGAAAAGGGTGGATGATGAGAAATGGATATCATATACATTATTTGAGTGATGGATACCCTAAAATCTCTGACTTGACTGCTGTTCAAGCTATGTATGTGACAAAATTGCTCTTTATCTCATAAATTTGTATAAATAACAAAAAACTATAAAGATACCAATGTTTTCCTATACTACAACCTTTCAGCACCTCCTTTATGTCTTAAACATGAAGCATGGCAGACGAGGCCCCAGATGATGCAGGTCTTGCCCACATTCCCAAGTGTATTTTGGCATTCTCATATAAGCTCCTGGTATCTATTTCTACAGAACCATCTGCAGCTGCCCTGAGAGAATGCCTTGTTTTCCTCTTAGCCTTTTCATTTGTCCAGATGTTACCTGGAACACTTCTCCATTGCTGTGCAATTTTTGCCTAACTTTTCCTTCTTTCCAAGCCAAGCTCAGGTGATCTTCTCTTATCCTCCCCATATTGGGTTAGTTTCCTGGCTTCGACTATGGAAGCAAGACACCGTATACATAGTGCAGACCATGTTACTGGTGTGGAGAGGACTGAGTGCTTTTAGGTCTAGGGAACCCTCCTGAGCTAAGACCCAGATATCATCACAGGACTGAAATGGGCTTCTTGAACTAAAAAATAGTTGGTTCCTTAAATCTATACACATCCTAGAGGAGGACCAGGAGGTAATCAATGAACTCCTCAAAGACCACATGTTTGGGAGAAGATGACCTAGATTAAGATCGTCCAATGCTTTCAACTAGACCAGACAGGCTTGATAAAGTTGAGTAGAAGAGTGTCCATGGTTATGTGGTGCCCCCAGCCATACAGGCAATACCCTGGGGATGCCTGTGGTGGATTCAGATCTCGGGTGGCTGCTGAAGAAACTTGACCTCCTAGTTGAAGGACAAGCAGCCCTTAGGGGTGATTAGCTTCCCAAGCGGTGGGACCAACTGAGTCAGTGAAGGCAGGGCACACTATGCATTCACAGCTCTGCCCCCAGCCTGACCTAGAAGCTGGAAGAAGAACATGTGGCAGTTACAGTAAGACACACTGCCTGACACAAAGCTCTCTTTTCTGACTCCGTGTTTCTTCGTGTCACAAAGGCAATTACTGTGTTTTAAAATCTCATCTCTCTTTACTACATACCTAGGTTCAAATGCTCTGTTGGATTATTTTAGTTCACTTGATGAAAGATTGCTGGTCTTATTTTTATTAAAAAAATTTTATTTCAAAATCTTAGAGGTTACAAGTGTTCTTGTCCCATAGAATTGCATAATGCTAAAACCAGGGCTTTCAGAGTGCTTTTCACCAGAATAGTATATGTTGTATCTAGGAGGTGAGCAACATTAAGTTTTTAGGTTTTGATTTTTACAGTTATGACTCCTGCTCTATTGATTTCTAGTGTATGAGATACTGTATGATATATTTTTTGAATTTGTTGGCATTTGTTTTGGAAGAAAAAATAAATGGCCATCACAGTGGAATGAAGTGATGGCATAGCCAAAGCTGGGGCTAGGGCATTGAGGAAGAGGTTTATGTGAGTCTGCAAAGCTCAGATCTGAGTCAGAAAGGAGGAGAAAGGTGATGATGCTTCCAAGGAGCAATTTGTTTAGATAACAGATAGACCCTGAAGATCCAGGTGCTGACTCTTGCGCTATCTACTACTTAAAAGAGCAAGGGAAATCATGCCGGGTACCACTGGGTATCAGAACATGGGAAAGCATAAGCCATGCACTTCTCAGTATCTACTCGCTGTTACTGGATTTAATTAAACATTGAATTATAATGGACTCTTTGTCTCTTTTGTCTGCTAACCAAAGTCTGGGGCTTAAGAGAAAGGTATTACTTAAAGAAAAATTAGGAAATTAAGTTTTCTATGTACATCTGAATGGTTGCATAATATACATTTCATGATTTTGCTACATTCCCAATAAGAAAAAAATTAAAAACACACTTTGGGGACATAACAGATATTTACTAGATTGCATGCAGAAGAGTCATGAGCTCTGGACACCATGCTAAAAGCCAACTTCCAACAAGTTCTTTATCTTCCCAGAGATCTGTACTCATTGTTCCTCATCTCACTGCTGTGTGCTGTTGCCTTTGTTTATTATTAGATTTTGCTTCTTCCCTGATAATATCACAGAGCCTGCCATTTCTAGAAACTAGCATTTTACTCTTGCTCTCCTGATTTCCATCCTACTGGTCTTTGCCAGAAGTTCTTAGATGCCTGGCATAAGAAAACAATCATAATTATCTCATTAATACTTGGACCTGACCTCCCAGCTAATCAGGTTAGTAGTACTGCTGAGAATTCAAAGGAGGAGAAGAGAAATCTACTAAGAGAGAATAAATTAGTTCTCAGACTATAGTTCCAGAAGGCTGCCCAGAGACAAAAATTGGCTTAAAATAAAAGACAATGCAAAGTATAGATTTATGTGAGGAGTGCAGTGCCAGGAATGTAACTGGTCTAGACTCTGGGCTTCTGGAAACAGAGATCATGCTCTGAGTCTTGCCTTCAGTACCCCGACTTTATCCAGCTTTCACATTTGTCGATTGTGTCAAAGATAAGCAAATTCTGAAATGGGTTGTCTTTTTCACTTTATCCTCCCTGAATTCACTTATTGCTTTTTAGACTGTGTAGAAAATGATTGGCACTAATGCTTTGTTAGAACTCTGGAGGTAAATTCTTTATTTACTATCTAGTACTCAGAAAGTTTTCTTATCATTCTATTTGTCTGTTTATGTAAGGCATCAGTCACAATATAATGGATATGTTTGCTGAATCCTGAAGTGAGATGTTTGACATTCATGAATTAAGTACTTGAGGCATGTGTGTGATTATCATAGATAAAATGGATTTAGGCAATGGAGCTTCCTGTAATGTAAATGTCAGGGAAATGATACTTGCAGCTTCCACATCAAAGCCAATATTTCTGTTCACTAAAATTTGAAAATGTATTCTAGAACACCTCTGTCTCTTGACCTTACTCTGTAAACTATAAATCAAATCAAAAAGGAGAATTTTCCCCACTGTGTTTAACATTAGTAGACAGATGGTATTATATAGATATTCAGATTAATGATAAATTCTATAATCTATATAGCAAATATTGACTAAGTATGACCTTTATGTTCTATTTTGTGCAGACTATATTTGTTGATGTGAGCTCTCTAACAAAACCTAAAGTTCTCTTGAATAGATGCAAGCCCATCTCATTGTTTATATTATTTTGGGAACTTGCATATGCAAAGACACAAATTCCAGAAATAGTCAATAGAACAGCCTATTGAACTCTCATATAGAAATTCTAAATTTTGAGTCAGAATTGAATCCTAATATACCGAATTTTTCATGGTAAATAGATGGCTGAGCAGACCTTGATTATAGCACTTTTAATCTGCTAAAATAATAAGAACCACTCTATTTTTGATATTATCATATCTACTGTTTATAAAATTATAAGAGCTGTGATTTATTCGTAGCAAATGTCATCTCATAATCTAACTGTCATTATCCTATTTCATTAATGAACATGTGTTCCAAATCCAATTTGTTTACCATTTGGAAGCAAGCTATATGAAGAACTGTGTTTTTGTTGTGTGTTTGACTGCCAGACAATCCCTGAGATATTGTGGTTACAGGGGTCACTTGGTAGAGTATCAGCCTGTGAAGACAAATTTCCTAGTTAATACCTTTGAGCCATCATTTATTTTCCTGAGAAAATAGTAGACATCATAAACAAAATGTGCAATTTATGATTATCTAGAAATCTGAAAATGTCAGAATTAATGAGGAACAATTTGAATGAAGATAGTACATTGACTTAGATATAAAACAAATGCATCAGGCTACTTATTTTTGCTGTTATTCTAATCATAAGAAAATGGCATGCATTCAGAATCATTTGATTTTCTGAATCAAATTCCTTGGTACGAAAAGTACCCTGGGGTTTATGTAGAGCATTACATTGTTTAGTGGAAAATTCTCCTATTTCCCTCCTCCATAAATGTGTCATTTCAGCTTCATCCTTTATAGATCAATTAAGGACCAAGGAAGCTATTCTCTGATATAATAAAGGGGAAAGAACATTGAACCAGTGGTGTCCAAATAGTAGGAATGAGTTTAAGACAAAGCAGATAATTTCTAGGGAGCTCAGTAATGACTCTGGATTTGTATGTTGTATTGCCTCCTAGACATTTTAAGACCTAATACCTAAAGAATAGATTTTAAATTAATAAATGAGTAGAGAAGAGAATAAGATCTCTCTTTTTATTTTGATGTCAAATTTTCTTGTTTTATTCTAATTCTCTTATCAAAATTTTGTAGATTTTTTTTCCCATCCCCTCTAATCCTTTTGGTGTTTACCTAAATTCTCTCTTTTGGTCTTTTTTCACTCTTCTCCCTAGAGCCTCCAGGAACAGATTATATGAGGACTATTTTGCTTATCTGTGGTGTTGGATATCATCAAATTTACACATGGAACTTTGTTTTGCTCATTAGTTTTCGTCAGTGTTTATGTATTTAATGTGCAGCCCAAGACCACTCTTTTTTCCCAATGTATAGCAGAGAAAAACAAAAGATTGGATATCCTGTAGTTTAGGCAATCTTAACTGCTTTTATTACTTCAACCATCCTGAATGATTTAAAAACGTATATCTAGTCATTGTGATCCAGACCTCCAAAATGATAACAACAGTGGCAATATTCACTGTATACTTCCTGCTTGCTGACACTGAGTTGACAAGTATACATGCATAATCTCATTTAACTCCTATAACAACTACCTGTGAGTCAGATGCCATTATTGTCTTCATTTTATAGGAGAAGACACTAAAGTTAAGTGATATCACAATTTGCATAGAGTCATACAAACAGTAAATGACCAAGCTGGGTCTTAAACACACACACACACACACACACACATACACACACACACATATAAATAATTTGATACATTTAGGGGGTACAGGCGATTTTTGTTCCATGGATGAATGGTATAATTGTGAAGTCCATGCTTTCAGTGTACCCGTCACTAGAACACATGGGAATGGCCCAGGGCCTCAGTACTTCTCCCCTCCATCCCCCCTTCCATAACTATGGTGTAATGTTCAGAAGAATAGACAGGAAACTTGTTTGAGAACATCTGGGTAGAAAACAATAGCTTAGCGGAGACAGGCTATGAGTGGAGTTAGATGGCAATGAAAAATTACTCTCCAATTGAGAGAATCTAGACTGAAGCATAACTGTTCCTCTCTTTCTCCTAAGACAATTTTGTTTGTTACCTATTTAGTTCTGCCCTTAAGAATTGTTCTATGATTTGATGCTTTACTATCCTTCCCCCTAGTGATCTTTTTCATAATCAAAAGACCACCTGCATGACTGAGTCATGAGACTATTAACTCTTTACTTCTTCATTCTATATACACATGCTCCAAAATCCTAATAAAAGCCTCCTGAGATTTTGGTATGAGGTGGCACCCATTTGCCTCACCACAGGATGATACAGTGTTCGTCTCTCCAGCCCTCAGCAGATTATTTACTGAAAATTCTACGTGTGATTTCTTACATCATTGTTCTCTTTGCTTTGTGACTTCCAGTGGTGACATCCACTTTAGAAATTCTCAGTCCATAGTGTTGCAACTCTTTCTCACACCACAATTTTTGATTCCTCACTCTATTTCACCCTCTCCATTTTTTACTTTTTATTGTCTATTATACAACTTTGTGACCATATCTATCCATTGTTTAGCTCCCACTTATGTATGAGAACATGTGGCATTTACTTTTCTATTCCTAAAATTCTTCACTTAGGATAATGGTCTCCAGTTCCATCTAAGTTCCTGCAAAAGACATTTCTTTATTTTTTATGACTGAGTAGTATTCTACCATTATGTCAAAAAGACACTTGCACTTAAATGTTTATCACAATTCAAAATAAAACTTGACATGTTAACTCCTACTGTGAAGCAGCGTCCAACTTGTGGCCTGCAGGCCCAGTGCTGATTATTTGAGAACTGTTTTGCTTATCTGTAATGTCAGATATTATGAAAATTATGCTTGGACCTGTCTTTGGCTCATCATCTTTTGTTAGTGTTTGTGTATTTAGTGAGTGGCTCAAGACAATTTTTCCTCTTCTAATGTACAGCAGAAAAGAAAAAAGGTTGGACATCCCTACATCTAAAGTGAGTGTTTTTTAATTGCAGATATGCCTATCAACCACCTGTTAAGCATCTTTTCTTCAACATCTCATAAGCCTCTTAAAGTCAATATACAGAAACATACTTTTAAATAAATTTGTTTCCTTTTGGGCAATTAATTCATGCATGCAATCAGGAATAATTAATTAAGCATCACACAGAGTCAGTCTGTAGCCTTACATTAAGAAAGGCTGAATCTTGAGTAATGCTAAAATGTTGATCAAAATAATAGTGCATTTATAGACATTATTTTTGGAGAGGAAAGGCTAACATTAATTACATTGTTATAGTAATAGAGAATTAATTCCAAACTGAAATAAGTGCTAAGAGGACAAGTGCACTATCGTGTGAGAACATCTAACACGAGACTTTCTGTCTTTGAGGGGTAAAGGGAAGGGAGGACCGCAAGCAGGGCTTCCCTGATGGATTGCTAATTAAATTGAGATTTTAAAAAATGAGTAGTAGTTAACAAGGCAGAGACTAACTTTCAGACAGAGATTACAGCATCTACAAGGGCTCTGAGATGTGAGGAAGCCTAGCATATTAGAGAAGCTGGAAAGAAGATTGGAATATCTGGGGGAGTGGTCAAAGTTGCAGGCGTAGACCAGGCAAGCAAAGACAAGACCTTGTTGAGGCCTCTAAGGTGTATTAAGTATTTCCCTCTTTTTCTAGGAACATTAAAAAGCCATTAGGAGATTTTAATCATCATATTAAAGGAATAACATCTGTGCTTTGAAATACCATGCTGGATGCTGTTTGGGGGATGTTGGGAGAAAGTGAGAATAGATTCATCAGTGAGGAGAATATTTCAGTGGCCTGGGTGAGAGATAAGGTTTTATTGCTCCTTTATTATTTAGAGAAGGATAGAGAGATGAAAATCACTCAAATCTACCTTTCCATTCAAATCAGAAATCTTTGAGTCATCTTAACTTCATTCTTTTTCCTACTCCTCTTATTCAATTATTCTCCTGTTGGTCTTATATCAATATATTTTGTATCTTTTCTTCTATATCCAATTTTATGGTTCCTACCTGAGTTCTGAGTGAATTTATCATTCATACTAATGCAATAGTATATTCGATTCATTCTATACACCACTGATGAAGTGTTTATTTTAAAATATGACGTTTGTGCTTTGCTATTTAAAACCAGTGGTTATAAGATAAAGTCTAAACTTTTGAGAACATAAAGTATATATGAATTGTATTGAAATGCTTTTAGTTTTAAGTGAAATGAATAAATAATAATACATTTTTGTCATACAAATAATCATTATATAATTGTTGCCCATTAAGTAGAATGGTTGTCTATAATGCAAGAGCTAAATCAAGTATCAATGACTTTAACAGTGATTTTCAACTGGTGTGCCATGAGAGGATCTTAGATGTGCTGTGAAAATTCTTAAATTCATTAGTTAAATTGTTTTCAAAAGGTATTTAAAGCCAGTAAATACACACACACACACACACACACATATATATTGAAACAGAGTGTTACTATGTCTCCCTCAGTAGAAAGCTGTGGTATCACAGCTCACAGCAATCTCAAACTCTTGGGCTTAAGTGATTCTCTTGCCTCAGCCTCACAAGTTGCTGGGGCTACAAGTGCCGGCCATAAGGCCCAGCTACTTTTTTATTGTAGTTGTCATTGTTGTTTGGCAGGCCTGGGCTGGGTTCAAACCCACCAGCCTTGGTGTATGTGGTCAGCACCCTAACCACTGTGCTCTGGGTGCTGAACCATACTTTTTTCTTTTGCTGTTTTTTTTTTTGATTGGCATGATTTAAATGAGTTGTGAAAATTTAACTATAGGTTCAAGTGCACCATGAAATAAAAAGGTTGAAAAACACAGCTTTAGAAGAACAACTTACTTGCTCACTTATGTTGAAATTAGTTTGTTAACTATATTGAATTCTTCTCATGTCCAGGTTTACAACCTATTGGCCCACTTTTACTTCTACAAGCTTTTGTATAGCAGAAGCTCACTCAGAAGTACAACTATTCTATTTTTCTTTTTTCATGAGGTATCGCTGATGGCACGGGGCAAATTCAAAGTATAAGGAGATACATGCTAGCTGGTGATATTGGGTCAATGGGAAACTGGAATTGGTGAAATTCCATATCTTGGAAGAACAATTGTATATAGCTTCCACAGAAAGTTTTATATAGCTTCTCAAAGTGTCCTAGTAGAATAAGGCTCTAGTTGCCCACAGATATAATCAATTCAATAGGTCTTCAATAGGCTATCTGTCTAATTTCCTGGAGTTGTCAAATAAACCACTTGCACATAAGCCTTTGTCATAAGCTCTACTTCTGGATAAGGACAAAAGCTAGTACATACATTGATTCTGGTGGATGTAATGGTGACTACAGATAAAGATGAAAAAACTAATAACTTAATAAAAAAGGCATGCTTGAATTATGATTAAAAACGGCAGTAATAAATTAGTTTTTGTTAATAATCATTCAGCAATTAATGATCATAGAAGAATAAAAAATAAGCATTATATGTTTAGGATCACTATTTTCAATGTGCCAAAAAAGAGATATTACCAGAAAATTGCAAGACAAATTTATTAAGTGAAGATGTCCAGGCATTGAATGATCACAAGTTTGGAGTTTTAGTGCTAGGAAAAAGTCATCAACTCTAATATCAATAAACTGGGTGAACCCGTGATAAGACAAAACAGAGCTTCTATAAGAAGCCATGCTGTGAAGAACACATGATGTTCTGGCAAAGGGGCACAATCTTACAGTAAACTTCCAATATTTGCCGATATTTCATAACACTGTTAGCACGTTAGCTTTCAAGATCTATTCCTGCTCTAAGGGTAGAGAATTGAAAAATGGGGATTCTTTAGTGAAGACATTTGCAAAATTCACTTTATTATATAATACTTTTGCTGATAAGGAGCTTCTTAACTTTACTCATGAGATGTGGATCATGGATCATTCCCTACATTTCTCAGCTCATAAAGAACACATTGAAATAGTAGGCACCCAAATATGATGGATAATTAGTACAGACACTTATTTCATTGAAAAGGTCAGGTATTCCTGGCTCATTTTTTCATCAAGAGATGAAGTTCATCTAAAGTGATGAACCAGCCCATGTTCAAGATAAGGGCTGAACTCTGGATACAGAGGTGTTTTAACTAAGGAGATAAGCCCAGTGAGAGCAAACTATTTGTTTCTGGGCTGCCATGTCCATTAAGTACTCAAATTTTAGATTCCAGTGTACATTTTTTTGGTTTTCAGGATTCTCATGCAGAGTTTCTGCATCTCAGATTTCAGAAAGTCATCTTGTGGGAAATGACTGTATATCATGGGAGACACTTAAGATCAGCTTCCACTATTCCTTAATAATAGATTAAACAGTGAGGGCAAGAATATGTTTCTGTTCACCTGTCTCATCATATGTTAAGTGTGCTCATGAGTGTGA
The DNA here is from genome assembly GCA_963574655.1 of Perodicticus potto. NCBI lineage: Eukaryota > Metazoa > Chordata > Mammalia > Primates > Lorisidae > Perodicticus > Perodicticus potto. The sequence goes on from CAUYRH010168644.1 coordinate 20,040, forward strand.
TGTGTGTGCATGTACATGTGCTATCAGTGGTTGCTGAAACATCTAGTATTTCAGAATTCCAGTACTTTCCTTACCTGTGCTTGGCTATTCCTTAACATTTCCTAGAAGAGGCTGGGGTTTCACATGACTTCTTATGAACCCAGGTGCACAGCCCTCTCAAAGTAAGCTTTCCATCACCACCACTGCTCCAGCTAGTAATAGTGTCTCCACTGAACTCTAGTTGCTCTTTCATGGAACAAAACATGAAAGTAACTTAGTGAAGTCACCTTGAATTGCATTAGTGAAGCAAAACTGAAGCTCCCAGGACTCTGTTTATGTTGGTTTGTTGCAATTGTCTTTGAGATCCTTCCCGGGTTATTATGATGTGAGGGTCTATTCATCTTTCTTGTTGGTGTCCAAAATCATATATTTAGGAAAATGGACAAACTCTAATCTCTATTTTCATACTGTACTTATTTCATAACAAATAACCACATTTATAGAGCAAGTTTTATTTTTTTAAGAATAATACTCAAAATAACTCTTAATAGTACATGAAAGTAAATATGGACAACTACACACAGAACTTGGGTTTTTATCATTACGGTCTGTGTGTGATTGCACATAGTGTTTTCATTATTGTTTATAATTGATGTCACCAATTATCTAGAAAACTGAAGACGCCTTAGTATAAAAACAATTAAAATTGATAATAGCTTTTGATAAGATAGATGGAGAATTTTTTATTTTCTATTTAAGCAATAAGAAATCAGAATAAAAATGGGAAAAACATTTCACTCACAATAGCAATTAAGTTCATTAATGACTTAGAAGTAAATTTAATAGGAAAGCCATAGAAAACTACAAAACTTATTGGCATTTATAAAACAATATATACAGAAATAAAAAATAATATGCCTTAAAATCAGAAGATTTATTTAAATTGAACTCTAAGCATATACCATATTCAAAAATCTAGGCAACATAATGATTTGAGCAGAATAACTTAAAATTATGAAACTATGAAGTATCTTAGAGCCTACATTTTAAGTTAATTTTAGATTTCTGTTAACAAAGACTGAAAATCTAGAGTTTAACATATTTATATTTACCTCTAACAAAATAATATAAATAATGATTAAGAAAACCTTTTATTTATAAGCTACTGTAATTAAAGTCAATAGACAGAAAAGGAACTGGGTAAAAAACCTGTTCCCACAGGTGAGAAAAATATTAATATCTATGCTATAAAAGAGAGCCTTTTCTTTTTCTTTTTTTTTTTAAATACATGTATTTTATTATTCTTCATTACATTATCCCCCCCCCACACACCTCCGTGGTAAGACAGAATTGATTTACAGAAAAGAATACAGAAAACACTAAAGCTCCTGGTAGAGGGAGAGAATTCAGGTGGGGAGAGAGAATCTAAAAGAGAGCTTTTCAAATTGACAAGAGAAGACTAAGAAATTCTGCATAAAAATAATC
>CAUYRH010168647.1:0-11004 GCA_963574655.1 Perodicticus potto
TGTTTAACACAGCCTTCATGGCATTTTCTTAGTTACTGTATGAAGGCATTTGTACACTGCATTCAGTAAGTTCTGCCTGTGCCCTTCCAAGATGCACTGTAGATGTGGCCCCACCAATTACCTCCCTCAATCCCAACCTTCAAGGGGAGGATTCTTAAGAGAACACTCAAGAGCTTAGGAAAAATTCCACCTCAGCCATCTGCTACTGCCTCCAGAAAACAATGGTTTCTCCTCTTCCCCTAACAAATGTCATGCAAGTGCCCGTCATTGGTGAAGTGTAAGCTGAATACTGTTGGCAAGATCAGGGGAATGAAGTTTCCAAGTTTGTATTCCTGTGGAAAAAGACAAGAGCCCAGAAAGGCAGATATGGTACAGAGTATCCTCAAGTGGCAGCTGGCAAGGTTCCCAACAACAATCTCCCTCCCCTGACTAACACAGACAATTTTTACTCAACTTTGTAATATTACATTCTGTCCCTGTTAGGATAAATGTATTTTATGTTATAGGTTTCATAAAGATCAACTAGAATTAAGTACAAATTGACTACTTATGGGGAAGACTTTGGGAAGAGTAACAAAAAAGGGAAAATATCCAGTACCTCTTTTTAAGAAAGTGTCACTCACTCAAAAAACTTTGACTGAGAATCCACTACATGCGCATATCAGAAAGCCTGGAAAGCAGAATTTTACGTGGACTTACACCTATAGAGTCAAGAGATTGCAAACCTGCAAGGGAATGATAAATATCGAATTCAGGATAGAGATTATCAACAGGGAGGGAAGGGACAGAGGCTGCTACAACTGTGTAAGTAATATTTTAAAGTGAGTAGAGTGTACAAATGTGAATTTTATTTTTACTTCTATTTTTCCTATGGCTGAAACATCTCATAATAAACTTTTCGTTTGTTAAAAGAACTAGTCAGGATCCGTGTCCTTAGAGAGTTTCTATTTTAATGCAAGAACCTCCCTCCCCATAGACATATACACAGGTGAAATGGACTAAGATGTGTTACTGAGCTCCTACCTTAGGGAGAACTTCCTGAAGTTAATCATGTAGAAGAAGAAGAAAAATTATGCATGAACTCTGCTAAAAAAGGTAAATTTAATGTTGGTATAGACTTTCATCTTGAATCAAGGTGATTGCTATGGTTTGGATGTGTCCCCCAGAGTTTGGGTGTTGGAAACTTCATCCTCAATGCCACAGTGTTGGGAGGTAGGTCCTAACGGAAAGTGTTTAGGTGGTGAGCCCTCTGCTCTCATGAATTAATTAATTTCATTATCTCAGGAATGGGTTCATTATCTCGGGAGGGAGTTTGTTATACACATAAAGGTGAGTTTGGTGCTTTCTCTCTGTCTTTCTCCCATGTGTTCCTGCCATTTTGCCTTCTGCCATAGGATGACTCAATAAGAAGGCCCTCACCAGACGCAGTGGCTTGATCTGGGACTTCACAACCTCCAGAACCATGGGCCAAATAAATTTCTTTTGTTTATGAATTACTCAGTCTTTGGCATTCTTTTATAGCAGAACAAAATTGACTAAGATTAAAACAGTGACCATACTTGATATCTTTCTTGTTTTGTAAGAGAAGACATAATAAAGAGAATGCCCCACTTCATGCTGACTTTCAACGATTCCACCTCCAACAGAACACCCTATAGACTGAAGATGCAAACGTGAAGGGATATGAGGTAAGGTGGTAAAAAGCATGAGGTGGGGGACAGGTGAGTTTCGAGGCAGGCTTTGGTGGACAGGAAGTAGGAAACAAAGCAAAAAGAAAGAGAAAGAAAAGAGGGGGAAAAGAAGACAAGCATTCAAAATTCGCTTCACACTAAGATTAAATATAAAGTGTCGTGAAAGTCCAGAAACAACAGGGTATGTTCCCTGACTTCAAGGACTTAGAGAGGCATTTGCCCAAAGGCTGTGAATGCTTAGAATGATATTCAGTGTGCTACGTGCTCTACAAGGATGGTCTTACTTAATTCACACACTCAGCTCGGCACTCCGAAGCCCATCCTAAGGTTTTAGGCATGGACACCAAGCAGACCAGTTCTGTAATTTACCTGTCAGCAGCAAGGACAGAACCAGCACCATTATGAACTACTGCCCTCCCCAGGCCTAAGAGACTTCAGTGGATGCTGGAACTAATGATGTCTCCTGGAAAAATTTGTCTCTAGAAGGTGGAAGTATTACTCGTCTACCCCTCAATCCCCTCCCCATAGGAATATTTTCTGACTCTCCTATTTTTTACAGCACATTTCCTTCCCTTCCTTTCCTCCCTAATCCCTTTCTCAAGGTCCATCTTCTCCTTCTGTCCCATTCCTCTCCCAAAGCCTACAAAAACATATATTCAAACAGAAAGTTATGTTTTTAGTTTTCCAAATTTTCTTCGTCCTTTGTAATTTTCCCCTCAATTCTGTATCATTCCCATCAGCTCGGAAACAGAGTTTAGTACTCCCATCTTTAGAAAAAAAAATAGTAACTATTTTTTAAAAACCTGTCCTTGATCCCACATGCTCCTGCAACCCTATTTCTCTATTCCCCACTTACAGCAAGTCATCTTATAAAAAGTTGTCTTCATTTCTCACCTCCCATTCTCTCTTCAACCCACTTCAACTGGCTCCTGTCCCACTCTGTGCTGATATCTCCCAAATTTATATTTCCAGTCCCAGCCTTCCTTCTTAACCAGCTGCCTCCTTCACATCTAATTTGGAAGTTTTACATGCATTTCCAAGCTAACATGCCCCAGGGCAAAAATTCTTATTTTCCAGCCTGACCTACTCCTCTCCTGACTTTCTTTATTTGGCAAATCGCTCTATTAGGAGCCTAAGCCAAGGGTCTGGAGACCGTCTGTTTCCTTGGCCCCAATTTTGAACCCATCAAGTGCTATCCATCCTACCTCCAGAATATCCCAAATCTGTCTGCTTCTCTCCATCTCGATCCTCAGCCAAGCCACTGTCACTCTTCCCGGAATTACAGTTACAGCCACTTTATATAACCCATTCTCCACATAGTAGCCAGAGTAATATTTTAAAATGCAAATCGGATAATATCACTCTTCTGTGTAAAACCCTTCGATGTCTTTCCTTTAAGTTTAGCATAAAATCTAGTCTTCAAGGCTCTACATGATCAGGGTTATGGTCCTTTCTCTGACTAGATGACCCTCTCCCCTGTTCACCAAGCTGCAGCCGCACTTCTGACCTTTCTGTTCCTTGAACACGTTAAGCTTTGTGGCTTCTGCTGTTTGCTCCCTCTGCTTGGTCTACCACAGCTGGATTTTCTCCAGTATTTGGGTCTCAAATGTCATCCAATTTAACTTATGTACTCTCTGTCACTCTGTTTTCTTTTATTTTCTTACGAAAACTTGTTACAACCTGATGTCCTAGACACTAGAATACAAACTCTGTGGGAAATATAGCCTTATCTTTCTTGCACTTTGCCACATGCCCAGCACTTCTAGGTGCCTAGCACGTAGTAGGCACTCAATAAACATTTGCTTAATCATTCAAAGGTAAGCTCCTTGAAATCTGGGACCATTATGCCTCATAAACATCTATGTAACTTTTCCCAACTACTTAATCACCTTGTCACATTACAATCTCTCAAAATATGATTCATGGTGATTACAGCATATACAACATATCTACCTTAAAAATTCTGGAGAGATAAAGGGAAAGAGGAGAACTTAATGGATGCTTTCATTTTAATGAAATTTTATTGTGATAAATCTAACAATTATCCTAACCGCAATCCCCCAAATATGGGCATTATTTCTAGGTTTGGGGTCCAAACCTTTGAATTAATGGTGGTTGACAAGTTCCAGAGGCAAAGCATTTTCCAACCTCCATAGTCTATCATTCTGGTCTTCCACTCCCCCTTCACTTTGTGAACTAGAGGAGCAATGAGTATTTGTTTTGAGAATCTTTCTCTTCTATCAAGAAACAGTGCCAATACCCCATGCTCTCAAGAATTTTCTAGGGTTTCAGAGTCTATATTATGAAACACTTTTTAAAAGTGGGTTATGGGTACTTTTCTATCCACTCTGTGTAACTCTAATAGATTGTGTAATGCCTCATGAAGGTCCTGGACGCTCACCACCCACATCTCCAGTCTAAAACTAGGTTATGAGTAAAATGAAAACTCTGCCAAAAAAAAAAAAAAACATTTAACTTCTCATAAAGTCCTCAGCTCAATTCATATCTCACAGGCATGGAAATACAGATTGTGTAAAGAGGTCAAGAACCTAAATAATTATTCAGCTAGCAACCAAACGGTAATAGACACTCCCTTTGAAATTGTGGAAATTCTCATTTCCACACAAAAGCAAAGAGACCACAGTGGCAGAGTGACGTTAGCAGGCAAAAGACTAAAAGGATATTTTCCTTAATTACCGGATAGCTCCTGCCCAGCTTTAACCAGCTTGAAGCAAGCCTGCCACACACACCTAGAGTTTGGGACGTGAGGGTGGAAGAGGGGTGGGATGGAGTGGACAGGCTTTATCTCGTGAACCATGGATAGCTTGGAAGAGTGCCCAAGTGAAAACAATTGAATACCAAATAATTTTCCCACAAGGCTGGCAGAGCTCTCCATAGACTGTAAAAATCCAACTACTTTGTAAATTCTATGAAGACATCTTTAAAGCCTTACTCTCGCCCCTTCCAAATGTCTTCACTCCAAGAAGTTATCTTGGGAAGATATCATTATCTTCAAACCACAACAACAAAGCTCCTAAGCCTCCCCATCCTGAAATTCTTGAACCCTGTGCTCCACCCTAATTCAGTTTAGGAAATTGATAAGCAGCTGTAAAAATAAAGTGTAAAACATTCTCTCCCATTCAAATCGGTGGCATAATGTGCACTTTTTTAAAAAGGGCCAGGAGATTGTTCTTTTCCATTTTTTTTAAAAGGTGATGGACCAAAACACAGCTAAGCAACCATACATATTACAAAGCAATTTGTGCATCCACTAGCTTGTATGAGGCTCATGTTTGTATGTATGCGTTCATTTAAAACTTGTACTACATGGGGAGCGCCTGTGGCTCAAGGGAGTAGGGCGCCAGCCTCATATACTGGAGGTGGTGGGTTCAAACCTGGCCCCAGCAAAAAATTGCAAAAACAAAACAAAACTTGTATTATCAACATTTTAACACATCCACACACAAAAGTAGAGAAACTGGTACAATGAACCCCATAGACACTCAACATCTAGCTTCAACAATGATCAACATAAATTCATTCCATTTTAATGTTCTTACAATAAAACACAAAATCTAGCTGTGAGAATATTGCCCATGTATAACATTTAATTTTTTACAATACATAATAATGTCTTCGGAGTTTTTGGTCAAGAGTAAAAGCTCACAAATTCTGACTTATTAGCTACAACCCTACCCAAACTACTGAAAAGCTGCATTATGCAACTTTTTTTATTTTTTTGGCAGTTTTTGCAGTTTTTGGCTGGGGCTGGGTTTGAACCTGCCACCTCCAGCACATGGGGCCAGGGCCCTACTCCTTTGAGCCACAGTCACCGCCCCATTATGCAACATTTTTATTTTTTATTTTTTATTTATTTATTTATTTATTTTTTTGAGACAGAGCCTCAAGCTGTCACCCTAGGTAGAGTGCCGTGACATCACAGCTCACAGCAACCTCCAACTCCTGGGCTCAAGCGAGTCTCCTGCCTCTGCCTCCCAAGTAGCTGGGACTACAGGTGCCCACCACAACGCCCAGCCATTTTTTGGTTGCAGCCATCATTGTTGTTTGGTGGACCCAGGCTGGATTCGACCCTGCCAGCTCAGGTGTACGTGGCTGGCATCTTAGCTGCTTGAGCCATAGGCGCCAAGCCTATGCAACATTTTTAAAGACAGTTTTATCACTTGCAAGTTAAAAGAGTATCATAAAAGGATTGCCAAGGAGAGGTCCTATCAGATTTGTCTTAATAAACACATATGCAAATGGTAACTGTAAAATTAATTATCTTTGCATGCAAAAGGTGCTTCTGGACTAATTAAAGATATATTAATCATCTTGAGCTGCCATACAAAATACCATGGACTCGTGGCTTAAGTAACAGAAATTTATTTTCTCACAGTTCTGGAGGCTGCATGTCTGAGATCAGGGTGTCAGCGCAGTCAGATTCTGGTGAGGGCTCTTTTCCTGGCTTGCGCACAGGCACCCTCTCCCTGCGTCCTCAGATGGCAAAGAGACACCAAGTTCTCCAATGTCTCTGAAAAGAACACTAATATTATCATGAGGGCCATTACGTACAAGGTTAAAGCTACAACATGTGATTTTGAGAGGGGGGATGATTCAGTCCATAGCAAAAGGCAAGATTTTCCTTCCTCATTTCTTTATAAAATACAATTATGTAGACATTATTTACTTGCCTGGCAAACCATTTTTCTTCACGGTGAAATACAAACTTTAGCCAAGTGGGTAACAAACATCGCAAATCTCATATTAGATAAATATTTTTAATAGGTTTCACAACATATGAAATAACCTGCCACTGTTGCTCTTCTCTTTGGAGACGTATTTTCCCTGAAATAAACTCATTAGGGACAACATGAGTTTGAATTGTGCACATCCACTTATATGTAGATTTTCTTCTTTTCTTTTCTCTTCTCTTCTCTTCGCTTTTCTCCTTCTCCTTCTCCCTCTCCCTCCCCCTCCCCCTCCCTCTCCTTCTCCTTCTTTTGTTTTGAGACATAGTTTCTGTTGCTTGAGCTAGAGTGCCATGGCATCAGCCTAGCTCACAGCAACCTCGAACTCTTGGGTTCAAGTGATCCTTCTACCTCAGCCTCCCGAGTGGCTGGGACTAAGGGCACCCACCACAATCCTTGGCTAATTTTTCTATTATAAGTAGAGACGGGGTCAGGCCCTTCCTCAGGCTGGTCTCAAACACCTGAGCTCAAGCAATCTTCCTGCTTCGGCCTCCCACAGTGCAAGAATTACAGGTGTGAGCCACTGCACCTGGCTTATATGTAGATTTTCTTCTGCCTCTGCCACCCTTGAGACAGCAAGACCAACCCCTCCTCTCCCTCCTCTTCCTCAGCCTGCTCATTGTGAAGATGAAGAGGGTGAAGACCTTCATGATGATCCAGTTCTACTTAATCAATAATACGCTTATGATTTTCTTAATAATATTTTCTCTTCTCTAGCTTACTTTCTCATAAGACTACAGTTCATAATTCAGATAACTTGTAAAATATTTATTAACTATATTATTGGTAAGGCTTCCTGTCAACAGTAGGCTATTCATAATTTAGTTTGAGAGGAGTCAAAAGCTACATGTGACTGTTTGATAACAAAGGGTGGTCAGCACTTTTTTTTTTGAGACAGAGTCTCAGGCTGTCGCCCTGGGTAGAGTGCTGTGACATCACAGCTCACAGCAACCTTCAACTCTTGAGCTTAAGCAATCCTCTTGCCTCAGCCTCCCAAGTAGCTGGGACTACAGGCGCCCGCCACAATGCCCAGCTATTTTTTTGGTTATAGTTGTCGTTGTTTGGCAGGCCCGGACTGGATTTGAACCCGCCAGCTCTGGTGTATGTGGCTGGTGCCCTAGCTGCTTGAGCTACAGGTGCCGAGCTGGTGGTTAGCACCTTTAATGTTGTTCAAGGGTCAACTGTGATAATGGGTAGTTAGGAACAGGGTGAGAGGGGAGACCTGCTTTCACCATAAAGTCTAGTATGGAATTTATACTTAAATATCAAATCTCATTAAATAATGCTCAATAGAAAGACTAAGATCTTCTGACTCGGCACTCGTAGCACAGTGGTTACCACGCCAGCTACCTACACTGAAGCTGGTGGGTTCGAACTCAGCCCAGGCCAGCTAAACAACAATGACAACTGCAACAACAACAACAACAAAAATAGCCGGGCATTGTGTTGTGGTGGCACCTGTAGTCCCAGCTACTTGGAAGGCTGAGGCAAGAGAATCACTTGAGCCCAAGAGTTGATGTGAGCTGTGATGCCACGGCACTCCACCCAGGGCGACATAGTGAGACTCTGTCTCAAAAAAAGAAAGAAAAAGACTCAGATCCCTAAAAGTAAACTGGGGTGAAATCTTGCTTGTGTTTTGCTAATGATCGGTGATTTGTGCTTGCTTCAGCAGAACATATTCTAAAACTGGAACAATACAGAGGGGATTAGCATGGCACCTGAGCAAGGATGACAACCAAATTCATGAAGTGTTCCATGTTTTGTTTTGTTTTTGTAAAGATCAGTATTGTTTTTGATTGGCAGAAATTAGGATGCTTACCAGGGGACTTGGAAAAAAATCAGGCTCTCAACATTTCCCTTGACTTTTAGTGATTCATTGCTCCACTCCTGTCCTAAGTCATGGGTTCCCGTGGATGCCCAGCTGTTGGCGGCTGAACTCTCCCACCTAGGTGACCCTACCAAAGAAGTGAAGCCATGTTGCAGAGCACTGTTGAGAATTCACTTTAGGATTCCAAGGGGCATCAGTTCTCCTTATAAGGACCCTCTGGAGATGAAAGTGCTTTAGGACACATAGGACCAAACCTTGTGAAGGGTATGTGAGTTGCCAACACGTTGAGACAGAACCTAAGAAGGATCTGTAACTGACCATATGAAATCGTGTCTCGACAATTTGCTAGAAGTTGGAAGCAGATGTGGAAAATAAGAATGCTTAGGTTGATTAGGTTGAGGAGCAGCACAAATTAACTGGAATACAGCTCATTACTTTATTTATTTATTTATTTATTTATTTTTGCAGATTTTGGCAGGGGCTGGGTTTGAACCCGTCACCTCTGGCATATGGGGTTGGCGCCCTACTCCTTGGAGAAAATACAGCTCATTATGATATGTGTCCTTATTACATTTAATGCTTGAGAGCTAAGATCATGCATGGGCTTGGGAATTCTGAGTTCAAATTCTGACTCCAGCTTTAGTAGCTGTGTGACCTCAGCTTAATTTCTAATCCCCTCCATTATTTTTTTAATCTGTTAAATGCAGATATTACCAACCTTCACTAAGTGGTTATAAGGGATAAAAAAGACAATAGTACATACAAAAAGCTTGGCATTGTGTTCAGGATAGAGGGAGAGCCAAATAAATGGTACTATTATTAGCTTAGCATAATTGAACTTCAGCAATTATAGTTAACTACACTTGCAAAATCTAAGTAAAAGGTTGCTTTACTTATTTATCTCAACAACCAGAAACACCTTCTCCAGAGGAGGAAGGTATTTTTTAGAACTTTTCTCAGTGTTAGTTTGCATATCTTCAGGGTATTTTAAAAAGTGCTAAGCAGTTTTTCTTAGCACTTTATAGTATCCTTCTGGTTCATGGGATTTTTGTAGCTTATTCGCCACTTACATAAGAAGCTCTGTCTTTGCAGGAAATAGTGTGAATATTTACCAAGTACTTTTCCGAAGTAAGTTAAGCAATAAGAAATTCAGGCAAGGTTCTGGGGATACATACATAGCGCAACAACATAAATAAGGGGTCTCAATGTAATATACAAAAACACTAAAAAGAATAGTTTACTTCCCCAGTGGTATATAGAAATTTCCTGAATGGGCTCCCCTTAACTAGTACAATCACAGTGATAAGACCAGCTTGAGCTGTCAGTAGCCCCGCTGTGCACCAAATGAGACAGCCCAACCTAGGTTGGCCTCTATTTCTCATTTATGGTAAGGAAAGCAGTGTTTGCTTTAGTGAGTGTGAAATTCATCTGTTGATTTCAAGGGGAAAGCTAGAGGTCAAAGATTAAGTGAGAAGATAGAAAATCTTTCAGTAAAGCATCACAGAAGTGGCGATAGGAAAATGATGAAAATGATGCTCTTGAGTCCCATTTCCCACCAGTGAGGTGCTTGAGAAGAGTGGGTCAGATTAAAACAGAGCGAAAATGTGCCAAGAAACAAAAAGTGTTCAGTCCTGCTTTGTGCTCTCCTTGCTTACTGAAAACATTTTCTGAGCATTAAGAATTGTGAAGGGGTGTTGGAAAATTCTGTGTTTATGAATAGCGTAAATCAAATTTTACTAATTGAATTCTAAAATGGGGGGTGGGAGTGATTAGAAAATTAGGGAGTAAAATGCTTCGTCAGTGTGAAGCCTTGCCAGCTGCAGCAGTCGGTGTCATAATATATCCCTGGGTGGAATTATGGTGTACTGATGCCAGCAGTGTCCCAGTTAATCAGATTTAGTAACATACTGGACAGCCATGCAAGGTTGGTGGGCCTGTGACTGTGTTACAGGAGGTTATGTTCAGTCTTTTTCATCCTAAGGCTGTCACCCAGTGTTCCTCAATCCTGAGTACTAGAAAAACCCCTTCTAAAGGTGAATACAAATTCTCCTCTGATTTTTACATTTACTTCAATTGTTTAAATTATTTCTAGTATGTATCATGTTATCTTAAAGTGCACAAAAATAAAAGGAAGTACCAACTCCTAATATTTATAGCTCTTATAAGCCAAAGACGTTTTTCAGATTAAATTTAAACAAAACTATGAAGCCAGTGATATTCAAATTGACAGTACTAATTTAACGAGATGGATGATGTTATTTTGCCGAAATGAATAATTGATTACGATGTAAAGATGATATGGATTGCTTCAGGGCAGATTGTTTTGATTTTGGTATATTTATAAAACTATCTCACTCAACTTTTCCTTATTAATAATACCAGTGTATTCATGAAGGTCATCTAATAGTTCAAATAAAGAACCATAGATGAGGCTCTGTGCCTGTAGTTCAATGGCTAGGGCATCAGCCACATACACCGGGGCTAGTAGTTTCGAACCCAGCCCGGGCCTGTCAAACAACAATGGCAACAACAACAGCAAAAATAGCTGGGCGTTGGCCACGTACACCTGAGCTGGTGGGTTCGAATCCAGCCCGGGCCCGCCAAACAACAATGGTGACTGCAACCAAAAAATGGCCTGGCGTTGTGGCGGGCGCCTGTAGTCCCAGCTGCTTGGGAGGCAGAGGCAGGAGACTCGCTTGAGCCCAGGAATTGGAGGTTGCTGTGAGCTGTGATGCCA
>CAUYRH010168655.1:0-27970 GCA_963574655.1 Perodicticus potto
AAACCTAACTGGGTCCTGGTGGTGCTTATAGTCCCAGCTACTTGGGAAGCTGAGGCAGGAGGATTGTTTGAGTCCAGGAGTTTTAGGCTGTTATGAAATAAACTGATACGATGACACTCTAGTGTGGGGAAAAGTGAGACTCTGTCTCAAAGGATAAATGAATACGTATATATATGCATAAATAAATAAATAAGCCCCAAATTTTAAAATTTTAATGTAATTAACATACATGTTTTTCTTTTTTTTATGTTTCATCTTTACCTTGATGTAGCCAGAGTGCCTAAGCACTATTCCAAAAATAACACATGATTATTCCATTTAGATAACTTTTACTCTGTTTCAAAATTCAAATAGCATTATAAATTGTCATGTGAGGGACATTGATAAAAACATATTTAATAAAGGTTTTGTAAAAGACAAAAAAAATCTTTATTAAGACTTTTATGATTATGAAAGTCAATGATATTATGCCAGGACTTAATATCATTGAATGAATGAAGATAATCTACAATAAGCCAACAATTATTGTGGAAGTCAGTTAAATCTCTGAATGTCTGTGACATCTATAGTAATAGAGCCAAGAACAAATATTGAAATCAAAGATTGAGTAGATAGCCTCTATTCTGAAAATATACCATACAAGTCTACTTTCTAGAGTTCCATTACAAACTATGTTTTTGATATTACCCCTCAAAACCTAGAGAGCTGAGCAATGATGCTTAATATAGTATTAGCAACCTATGCAGGTAACTGTACAGTTACACCTACTTGTACATGGGCAATTGCAGAGACAAAAAGAAATAGTAATGATTGGTAATATAGCATATTTGATAGAATTTACAACTGTTTAAGAAACACATTGTATGATAGTTACAATTTTCTAGTCACCCTGATGAAATATATAAGAATCAATTTTTTATTTGTCTTAAATTGTTGCCATTTATAAAACAAATATTTTATTCATAGTTTCAAATATTTCATCTTATAAATTTTGACTTTTAAAAATTTGTCCTTAAGTAATTTTGATCTGCCTTCATTCACTGATGTATTGAATGATTATGACTTAGGATCATTTGTTATGTGCTAAGCAACACTAGACTCTATGGATAAAGTGGTAAAAATGGATACAGTCCTGTGAACTAAAACCTACATCATGGGCATTCAATTGGAATTTTTTGAAAGGTAAAGTTTTTCTAAGAATACCTTGTATCCTTTAAAACCCAGAATTTCATAGTTTACCTGACAGGGGAAGAGATACATACATCCTATTAATGTTCAAATCATCATGGTTCCAGGCTATATGACATTGTTGATAGTAAGAAATTTAGTCTTTAATAAAATTAACTAGTTGAAAAATGTGTTCCTATCTCCCCCTGTACTTGAGTATCCTCATAACATTGGCACACATCAGTCCTGGCCATTGCCTATCACTACAGCCAGGCAAGCTGGTAGTTTGGCTGCCCATCTCCTATCAGGTCATTGGAAGGTCAGTTCATAGATTGGGATTTTATTCCAGTCACATTATCATCACCATTCTTCTAAATGCCAGCATATATTAAGTTAAAGAACTGATTTCCGGTGGCTGCATGAATAAGATGAAGATTTGTATTGTTGCTCTTTCACAATCAGCCGGAATGTCTCATTTGTGTTATGCTCTGCTATTATATGTGTACTTGAAAAATCAAGGTTCTCACTTGCAGACAATAACTGCATTTTGTTAGCTTAATCAAGAAGGTGTTGATTAAAATATAAAACAGGTAGTTTACACAGTTATTGAAATTGTTGAAAGAATGTATAGTAGGCTGTTCCAAAAATCACACAACAGATCAAAATTCATGGTAAAGAGATTGCCTTCTACTGTTAAAGTTATAGGAGTTGATCCCTGTATACATCATTCATGAGTAAAGGCCTGGAACCCTCCATCTTCTACGGAGGTAGGCAATGAAGACAGCCAACCACAGACCACCTACACTTGTTAGCCAAAAGAAAGTTTGAAGTTATTATTTGAAATTACTTTTATTCACTTGGTAGTAGAACTCACAAAAAGCTAGATAAAACTTTTGTATTTGTAGTACTTTGCTTACTGCAATGGCTTGAGCTTTTCCTAGTTTTATGCCTATCACTCAACAAAGGTGACATCATTAAAAGTATGAGAATAATTAGGAATGTGCTAATATTAATATTACCATTGGTAATAGGAACTAAGAGTAACATTTATCCAGAACTTACTGTGTTTCAGGCATAATGCCTACTGTCCTATATGAAGTATCTCATTTCCTTTTTTTTTATTAAGTCATATATACTTGCTCATGAATACATTTATGCATATTGGGGTACAATGTATTGATTTTTTTATACAATCTGACATCCTTACATCAAACCAATCAACATAGCTTCCACCTCATTTACTTGATTATTGTGTTAAGACATTTATGTTCTACACTTGACAGATCCGACTTGTACCCTTGCAATATACTCCATAGGTGTGGTCCCGTCTTTTACCCTCCCTCTATTCAACCTCCTCCCTCCCCTCTCTTCCCACTCCATTTCTCTCCTTCATCCTGGGCTATAGTCATGTTCTATCTTTCATAAGAAAGTGTGAGTAAATACAAGTTGGTTTCATAGAAGTACTGAGGACATTTTTCCTCCATTCTTGAGATACTTTACTCAGGAGAATATGTTCCAGGTCCCTCCATGTAAACATAAAAGATGTAAAGTCTCCATATTTTTTAAGGCTGCATAGTATTCCATGGTGTGTGTGTGTGTGTGTATATATATATATATACACCATAATTTCTTAATTCATTCATGGGTCAATGGGCACTTGGGCTTCTTCCATGACTCATTTCCCCCTTCTAAAAGCCCCAGTGATAACTCACTGTTATCCTTGCTTGGTACTTGATGAAACAGGTGATATGAATCTAAGCTCAGGCACTTAACCTCTGTGTATACAAGAAACAGACAGTCCTCTGAACTAGTCCTTTCCTTCAGAGTTGGCTTGGGTGGCCATGTCCACATATGAGAAGATGAGCCTTGGCAAAACTGCCTTTAAGTTCTACTCTCCTTGGCTATTTATCTAAAGTTTGGTTCATTCCTGGAAAACTGTGTTCTTTCTCTCCTTTATGTTAGCCTCAAAAAAAGAATATCCAATTGGTAAGGCATTCGAGTCTTAATTCAATGACCAAAGAATGGAGAAAGGGAGCTTAGGCTCAAAGGCACCTTTTCCCTGAGCAAAGGGAGGTATGGGAGCTTTAAGGAGTCAGGTCCTGGGTGGAGGAGGTGTGTGAGCTTGTACAGGGTGGAATTTTAGATGCACAGATGCAGTTCATGTACGTGCTTTTTCATACATCTCATGTACAGAAAATAGCAATTTATTTTCTTAGGGGAAGGTTTTCTATATTATAATGATACATTAGTGAGCCATAGTAACTGGAGGTGGTCTGTTCTGGTCTGCACCAGTTTTGCACAGGTCTAGTCTTCCTCTGGCATCTGGCAGGGGTTCACGTGGCTGTTTATAGCATTCAGGCCATCTAGTATCCTTGAACAGTTGTGCTTATAGCTAACAAAATTTAAGAAAAACTGTTCAAGTATTCCAGCTGTCCCATTGGGCTATCCCAGTCAGAGGTTTATTTTTCTTTTTTAATTTTTTTTGTTTTGAGACAGATTCTCACTCTGTTGCCAGGCTAGAGTGCCTTGGCATCGCCCTAGCTCATTGCAACCTCATGCTCCTGGGCTCCAGTGATCTTCCTGCCTCAGCCTCCCCCACAACTGGAATTACAAGTGCTGGCCAGGATACCCAGCTAATTTTTTATTTTTTTTAATTTTTAGTAGAGGCAGGGCCTAGCTTTCTCAGGCTAGTCTCAAGTTCTTGAACTCTAGAGATGCTCCTGCCTAAACACAAGTAGCTGGGACTGTAGGTGCTCACCACGATGATAGCTCATTTTTTTTTTCTATTTTTAGTTAGAGACAGGTCTTGCTCTTGCTTAGACTAGTCTCAAACTCCTGAGCTCAAACAATCCTCCTGCCTCAGCCTACCAGTGAGGTAGGATTACAGGCATGAGCCACCACACCTCACCCCCATGAGAAGTTTTTAGGGAAAAACTGAACCTTGTAAAAAGTAGTTAAGTTATCACAATGAAGGCAGAAAAGCTTTTTGTGTCTTTACCTTGCCTGACCAGGCCATTCAAAATATTTCTTTACATTTCTAGTGCAAAAGAGATCTTCCCTTGTGTTCCAGACATTTGTGGGCTGAAATTAGAGCAAAGAAAATCTTGCTCAGCCATACTGGAGGCTCCTGGGATAATGTCAGTGAATATAACCACCGCGGTGGTTTCTGTCCACGCATCCCTTCAATATTGTGTATTAGTTGTGCTAGTTGCTGGGATACAGCGATAGAGATAATACTGTCACTAATTTCACCCTGTGGAGTTTAAAATCTGGTGAGGGAGGCAGAAATTAGTTCATCAAAAATATTGAATTACTATCACATTGGATTTTGGACGATCAAATAAAATTCTAAATTTGATTGCTTCCCAATGAATTGTAACAGGCTAAATGGTTTTGAACACTGCGAATTGGGCTATGATTGAGAGTACATTAGTTCTGTGCTAACAAGTGTAAACCATAGACTCAAGGTATTAAAATAACTGATGCAGCAAATACTTTAAAGGCTACTGTCTCATAAATGTATTAATAGTTTAAAAAACTGTGTAAGTAGAATAAAAGAATACATTTTAATATCCTCATTATTTATGCATTTATATTGCTTCTTTATTACTATGTTGTGGAACAGACAGAAATATTGATTTTTGATCAGCTTGCAGCTTTGATATGAAACTTTTTTTTTGGCCAGGTCTGGGTTTGAACCCGCCACCTCTGGTATATGGGGCTGGCGCCCTACTCCTTTAAGCTACAGGCACCACTCTGATATGGAAACTTATAAAAATGCTTATCATTGCGTCTCCTTGTTTCTGTTGTTTCCACTGTATCATCTTAGAAAACGGATGTGAAAATAGCAGCTTCAAGCCAGAAGGATCGTCACATCTATTTTTTTTTTATAGTTTTCTTTTTCTAAGCCAAACCTAAAAGTTATAAAACATTTACAGAGGGTGCCAAAACATGTACACACATTTTAAGAAAGGGAAAAAAGCCTATCAAAATTGTAATACTCAGTATATACCCATGACATTTGTTATCTTGTGTGTTATGTCTTGTATTTCTTGTGATTAGAGAAGTCAAATGTGACTTGAGTGTTGTAATTCCAATACACTTTTTTTCTTAAAATGTGTATATATTTCTTGGCACCCTCTGTTTGCAAGCGTGTCTGCAGCTTTATTAAAAGTTGTGATTTGCATTTGGTATTAAAACCTGGTGAGAGTTCTTAGGTAATAGATTTACATTAAGCCTTAATCCATGATAATTATCCCTTGTGAGCTCAGATAATATGAAATCACACTTAGATTCCCAACTGTGTAGGTCCTTGAAAAATTCATCAAATGAAATTTATACCCCTTTTGGGTGTGAATTTCTCCACATTTATGTGGGCAGTGCTGCAGTGACATGCTGGTGGTATTGAAATTTTTATTTCTGATTATTTTTCTTTTAATGCACTTATTACTTTCTTTCTCACTGATTTTTCTTTTTTTAATAGGCCCGGTTTGAACTTCAGGCATTTCACATCCGGGGAGAACACGCAGTGGTAACAGCGAGACTAGAAGAAACCATTGAAAATCTCAAACGCGAGTTGGAAGACCGCTGGCGGGGCTGTGAGGAGCGGAGAGACGCGTGCATCTCCACCAGCGATGACTGTCCTCCAAAGACCTACAGAAATGTGTGCATCCAGACAGACAGAGAGACCTTCCTCAAGCCCTGTGAGGGCGAAAGCAAAACAACCAGAAGTAACCAAATAGTACCCAAAAAGCTGAATATCACCTCATTAAGCCAACTTTCTCCTCCAAATGACAGCAAAGACATCCACACGTCGCTTCAGTCTGCGGAGGGCACGTCCTCAAGTCAGCAGAAGGCGTCGCCTCCCCCTCCCGTGCCACCTCTACCAGCAGGCATCCCTCCACCGCCTCCTCTCCCGCCTGGACTTGGATCTTTGTCGCCAGCCCCTCCAGCACCACCTGGGAGCGCTGGGCCGCCGGCTCCTCCTCCGCCTCCACCGCCACCACCTCCACCTCCAGGACCTCCGCCCCCACCTCCACCACTTCCTAACTCTCAGACTCCGCTCTGCCCCGGGGGACCACCCGCTGCTCCAGCACCCCCGGGACTTGCACCCCCACCCCCTCCCGGACTCTACTTCGGCCTCAGCTCTTCTTCCAGCCAGGGTCCTCGGAAACCAGCCATTGAGCCCAGTTGTCCCATGAAGCCTCTATACTGGACTAGAATACAGATTAGTGATAGGAGGTAAGAACTCCCCTAATCCATTCTCAGCTTGGGAATCCCAGGATTTTTCCCAGGTGATATTTTGTCGTTACCAGTTCAACGTCTCCATAGTGTGGCTGGCCCCCATTATCAAACGTGATCCTGTGACTGCTTTGGATCAAGGAGGTTGGGATGTAAGAATCATGTTCCATTTTGTAGACTAGACCTTCTCCAGTGTCACTGCAATTAATGAGCAATCATAACAAAATTGAGCCTCACTCTATTGTACAGGTTCACTGAGGATTTCTAGAATATCTTTTATCTGATTATTTATTTATTTTGAGACAGAGTCTCTCTGTCACCCTCATTAGAGTTCTGTGACATCATAGCTAGTAGCAACCTTAAATTCTTAGGCTCAACCAATCCTCTTGCCTCAGCCTCCCAAGTAGCTGTGACCACTGGGCTCAGTGGCTGCCCACCACAATGCCCAGCTATTTTTAGAGTCAGGGTCCCATTCTTGCTTAAACAGGTCTGAAATTCTGAGCTCAGGCAATCTACCTGCGTTGGCCTCCGAGAATGCTAAAATTATAGCTGTGAGCCACCATGCCCAGCCTAGAATTTCTTTTATGATTCACTATCTTGTTTTTAAATGGTTTCATCAATCTTGTGATCTGGATATTTAACATAGATGTGTATTTTTTATTAAAAGGAAGAGATATTATTGAATTCTTTGAATCAGAAGGGAGACTTAAAATACCTCTATCTGTTTGAACTGTGGTTCCTCCAACTGCTAAATGCTCTCAAATCTTTCTTTGTATCTGTTGCCCTTCAGAGAAGCCCCAGTATGTGACTAGCTAAAAAGCACCTTACATTTGTAAAGGTTGTTAAGCTGGGTTTGTAAGGCAGCTTGCTTATGGTCATTTGGGCACTTCCGTTCAAACATATTTGACTTTGATTTCTTCTGCCTCCTTTTAAAGGCTGTCAGTAGGATAATGAAAGAAATGTTGTTTCCAGATCAGTTTCTAGTTTTGAAATTGTCCCATGAAGCCCTTATACTGGACTTGAATACAGAGTCTTTGTTTTATTGCAAAAAGCAGTAAATATAGAACACATTTTTGCTTTTATTGTGAAAATAAGTAAATATAGAACACATTTTTAAATTTATCACCCAACCTGGGCACAGTGGCTCATGCCTATAATCCTAGCACTCTGGTGGGCTGAGGCAGGCGGATTGCCTGAGCTCAGAAATAAGAGACCAGACTGAGCAAGAACAAGACCCATCTCTACTTAAAAAAGAAAAAAAGAAAAATTAGCCAGGCATGGTGATGCATGCTTTTAGTCTCAGCAACTTGAGAGGCTGAGGCAACAGGATCGTTTGAGCCTGAGAGTTTGAGGTTGCTGTGAGCTATAACACCACAGCACTCTATCCAGGTGACAGAGTGAGACTCTGTCTCAAAAAGTATCACTCAAATCAAAATATAGTAATGAATTCTTCAATTTACATAACATTTTGCTTAGGGAATGCAGGATACTAAAAATAACAATTTTACATTTATAAAACAACTAAGGCCAGACACTGTGGCTCTCACCTGTAATCCCAGCTCTTTGGGAAGCCAAGGCAGGAGGATTGCTTGAGCCTAGAAGTTAAAGACTAGCCTGAACAACTTAGTGAGACTCTGTCTCTACAAAAAATTAAAAAATTAGCTTGGTGAGATGGTGAATACCAGGAAACTGAGTAAGTGGGATCACTTGAGCCTAGGAGTTTGAGGTTGCAGTGAGCTGTGATGATGCCACTGTACTCTAGCTGGGACCGCAGAGCAAAATCCTGTCTCTAAAACTGAATGCATGAATGAATCAATCAGTCAATTAGTCAGTCAGTCAATCAATGGGAAATCACTATAGGAGGAGTAGGGAATACCTTAAAACTAAACATTTGGTGACCCAAGTTGACTACATACTTCATATTGTATTCTTTTCATCAAAAATTAAGGCCAAGAATTTATTTGTAGAATATCCTGATACTTTTTCAAAATTTAATTATGCTTTATAATTTCCCACATGAATAGTTAAAAAAAATGAGATGATCATGTAATAGCTTCTGCTATTATCTAAGGTACTAGTATTCCCCTTTTCCTAATCAAGACTCAGACATTTCCTAAGAAGTAATTTCCTGGAATATTTATTTTGAGTCATATCCCTTTATTAGTGGTCTCAAATTAGTTTGCAGTTATTCCAGGGTGATGAATCCCACCTGCTGGCTCTGGACTAGTGTGTGCAGAGCTGTTCCACACATGTGTCTTACTAGCTTTGCCGTCCCTTCATTCCCCAAGAGACTTCATGAGCAATGGATCCTGCGCCAGAGCATGGGAGCCATAAAACAGTCCCACTGGGAGATACGCCCACTATTCAAAGTGGGATAAAAGGCAAGCAGGGGATTAACATTGTCTGGATTTTTTTTTCTCCTTTTGAGAAGGAAAACAATTGAATATTCAAGATCTCATTGGTTTCACCATGAATCTAGGGCTTCACTTTTGAGGAAAATTAAAAGTAGAATAATGGGACATCACGAGAGCCATGCTTGGTGAACGTGTGGACCTTGAGTTGAACCAGGAAATGGGCTGCTTTTCTGATGTCTTAAGACCCCAGTGTGGCCGTGTCCTGTCAGCACCACACATTCCATCTCTTTTATTGTGGATCCCTCAAAATGTTTTACAGCTCTGAGTATGACAACTTCTTTTCAATGAAAATGATCTATGGAGTTTATGTAGTATTCATGTATGGGGGGGAAAAATGTAAAAATATTTGGAGTATGTTCTTTTAAAGGAGGTGACATGGTATTTTAATATTTTGTATAACCAGAGGGCTAGGCACTTTGTGTAATATGTATGTGATAAATTTTGGTTTTAGTCTTGGGAACCAGGAGCAAAATGTGAATCTTCAACTTTTATATATACATGTTTCCCATCTATTTAGCTCACTTTTCTCCACTAGCAGGAACTGATTTTTTTTTTCTTTTACCATTTTCCACCTTCAGTGTCTGTTTTCTGATTTTCAGAATAGGAAAGAGATATTTAGTTAATGAAAATGAAATCCTCTTCTAAATACTTTGTCAGCTTCTTAGTAAGTTTCACCTTTTTTTCCCTCTCTCCCTTTCTCTCTCTCCCCTACTCCTCCCTCTCTGTTGTCCTAGAATATATGTTCAGTGGTCAGAAAATAGTTGACCATTATGGCAGGTCATCCATTGTCAGCAGGGTTTTGTTATTGATCTGCTAAAAGCCACCTTCCCCCAAATCACTGACAGAAAGGTGATATTCTACAGCTCTCTTACTTAGTACTGGAAATACCTTTCCCACAAAAACAATGTTGTAAATGGTGATGAGGCTCTTAACTTGACTGCCAAAGCCAATCTACTCCAGCATGTAAGTGAATTACCACACTCGTCATACTGGCCTGAGCTCAGAGTCCATGTAGCTGGGGCCAAGCAGGTGCAGGATGGGGGATGGGTCTGAGCAGTCTGCCTGACACCCTGGCACCTTCTTCTAGGCACTTCTCTTTAGCTGCCCAGAACCTTCCTGAGGCCCAGACCAGTACCCTTAACTTGCTGCATGCTCCAAAATTCCTTATCTGTGTTTTCCAACGAAGATCTCCCTTCCTCAGGGTTTTGTGTTTCAAATTTGAGTGAGTACAGAGGGGCATGGCTGAGAAAGGAACACATAGATGGATGTTCATCTTTAGAAATGTTCTAGCCCTTGGAGTGGGTGATGGTTTCGCAGATGTTCGTTATATTGTTATAATTTATAACTTTATGTATACCAACATATACTGTTAAATGGCTAAATTATTATAAAAATTATTTTAAAAAAGTAAAAGGGAAAAGAGGTCAGTGTAGCCAGAGCTAAAATGTCATCTTTCATGGGAAAGACAGACTGGTTGCATGATGAGAGCACACTGGGTTGCCCACTGTTTTAAATATGAAAATTGCCTTATACTATAAAAAGAACAAGGCTGATGGACTTTCCTATGTAATAGTAGTTGTCTTTTTAATTGTCATTGACTGAAAAAAATATATGTTGAAACAAAGGTAAATACTTTTAGATGTTACAGGTTATATTTATACATTTACATATGTTTGAAAAACAATAAATATGTAGATGAGACTTGTTTTCTTCCTGGCTATGGGAGTTAGGAAAGTAACTTAGGGGAACATGGTTAGTGGCCCATCCGACTCAGCTCAGAGGCTGTTCTGATGTACCTGTTTTTCAACAGCTTTTCTTTTCTCTGCTTCAAAACAGGGTACCCCTGTTTCTAGAAGACAAACCAGAACACAGTTTTCCTAGGGCTGCTTTAGTTGAATCCCTGTGAAGGGTATAAAGGAGAAGTTTTTGTTAATATTGTTATTTAGGGGGCTGAGAAATTGGAAATCAGTATTTTTTTTTTTTTTTGATGGGAGACCTTTTTATTAGAGTTCAGGAATATCAGCTATGGGCAGCAGCAGAGGGCAACTTCACATAACACTTCACAGGGGGCAGTGGCCAAATCTTTCAGCCGGCCCAGCCCTCCTTGCAATGCCATAGCCCATTGTTAGGCCTCTTGCCTATCCAGAGGTTGTGACCTGCCTTTCCTACGACCCATTTGTTATGATCAACATTGGATACTCTGCCGACTGTTGCTATGCACATTTCCAGCACCTGCACTGGCCTCTTACAAGGCGACTGGATCATGGCTGTCCCATTTACCTTCTGAAGCAGCACACCACATATCTTTGCAGCTCGGATATACTGGGCCCCCGACCTGGCTCAATTTCCACGTTGTTGACAAGGATCCCTACAGGCAGGCCCCAAGACGATGTGCATCCCCTTCCTGGGCAGCAGCTGCCATGCGGCCTATGTGGTGAGAATTCAGGGTTACATATCCAGCCTGCATGTTTTCTGTGGCAACAATCCAGTGTTTCCAGCTACCCCGAGCAACCAGGACTATGTCTGTCGACCTGCAGAGATCCTTGCAGACTCTGACAACCTTCTCCTCAAAGGGTCCAGGCTTGATCTCCTGTTCAGGCTGGAAACGCAGAAAGTCCATCGTGCCATAAAGTTGCTTGTGGCCCCCGCCCAGACCGTGCACTAGGACGCAGCCTCCTCTTCCTCACTGGTCTAATGGTGTACTTTGTAGGACTCCTCCAGGACACAAACTTGGCAATAACTGCCACAGAAGTAAGGTCTGTGTAACAGGGGAGCAACATCAAGGCTGAGAACAGTTGGAGAAAGGCATCGTTCATCACTTGAGTGGTGGGGAGCAGATTTGAGATGGCAGTTTCCGGGGCATCAGGCTCAGGGAACCAGAGCATGGGTCAATGCCCACAGAACCGTAAGTACAGCCAGGTTCTGCTGGGCTCAGCACCCCACCCTTATCATTAGCTGGTCTAAAAATCAGCTTTTTAAATGGACATAGCCTGTTCACATGTGACAGGCCCTCTACTGAGTTTACCTGCATTAATCCTGAAAACCACATTTAAAGCCAGTAGAAAAGTCCAAAAAGGGGGACATTCTTTACCTTAGTACTCCATGTTCGGTCTACTTAAGAATCATCCTGTTGGGCAGCGCCTGTGGCTCAAAGGAGTAGGGTGCTGGCCCCATATGCCGGAGGTGGTGGGTTCAAACCCAGCCCTGGCCAAAAACTGCATAAAAAAAGAAAAAAAAAGAAAAAGAAACTGAAAAGGAAAGATATTTTTAAAAAATCATCCTGTCAAAGTCTCAACATTGATTATCTTTTCAGCCTTTATATGGTGCCCATTTTCATCCATCATGGAAATGCCACAGTCTGAAGGTGGAACAGCTGGGGTGGGCCTAGCAGTCTCAATCACGGGATTTCTGAGGTTTCTCTAGAGCTTTCTCCTTGATTGTATCTAATGACCATTCTTTTTTTGGTTTTTATGTGTGTGTTTCAGTGTTCTGTGGTATATCTTCACTTTCAGAAAGGTAGAACATGAAGAGCTCTTCAAGCTTTTTTAGGGTTTTAGATCTTCTTTAAAAATTAAAATGAGCTCTAGAAAGATTTCATTGAATTCTCTTCCATTTTGATTCTTACAGTTAACATGTCATATTCTCTTTCAAGCCAAAATGCTACACCAACCTTATGGGATTCCTTAGAAGAACCTGACATTCGGGACCCTGGTGAATTTGAATATTTTTTCTCCAAAGATACAACTCAGCAGAAGAAAAAGCCTCTTTCAGAGACCTATGAGAAAAAAAACAAGGTCAAAAAGGTACTGAGTGATTATCCTAATAGTTGTAATTTCGTATATGTTTTTGTCATCCCTGGGCGTCTGTGATGCTCTGCTGGCCTGCTTTCACTCTTTCCAGAGAATATTTGGGAAGCTCTTCAATAATTGATAGCAAAAAGAACCACTAGTTCCTGTTTTGACTACATTGTCTGAATTTTCAGAATTTAATCTGTGCTTAATTCTGTGGAAAAAGTTATAAATGTAATTTTACTGTTGGTGAAAATAGTCTGCAGGCTATATTGAAAATAGGTCTTATTTAATACTTACTTTGTTAGGCATTATTCTTGGCCTGCACTGCCCAGTATGGTAACATGTGGCTATTTAAATAATGAAATTCAATCAAAAAGTTCCTCAATTGCACCGGCCAGTCTGTGGCTAGTGGTTACAATATTGGTTAGCATAGATATAAAACATTAACATCATTGCAAAAAATTCTACTGGGTAGCATTGACTAAGCATTTGGGATATGTTGACTAAAAAAGACAAATTCCCAAAGACCCTGTCCTCGTGAAACTTACGTTAACGAACACAAAACATGCCATGTCAGTTATGTAGTAGTACACGGGAAGGAGTATTGATACGGCAGAGTGGGCAGGGGGCTGCAGTTTTCAAGCGTGTCCAGGGTAGGCCTTTTGGAAAGGGCAACTTCTGTTTCAAGTTCTTAAGGACTTGAAAACTGGTAGCCACCAGCCATCTGTAAGAGAAGGAGTTTAAGGTTGTCAGGTAGTCAGACAGACAGGAGGATGAACCAGGTCTCTGCCGGACACTGGCTGTGAGATCCAAGCCACAGGCTCTAGTCCTGCCAATGTTTGTGCCTTAGTCCCAGTGCCATACCCATAACACATGATGATGACTAGTCATGACATTGTTTTAAGTCAGTGGTTCTCAACCTTCCTAATGCCACAGCCCTTTACAGTTCCTGTGGGTCGCGACCCTTAGGTTGAGAACCGCTGTTCTCAGTGATGATTCAGTGGGGTGATACAGGTGTGAGGCTCAGAGTGGTGCCTGGCACCTCATCAGCCTCCAACATGTGATAATTGGTCTCATTTGTTTGCATTAGTGTTTCCATAGTGGCAGAGATGGTGTGGAGGATAAGATATAGTACTTTGTTCTACTGTGGATTGGCTGGGTCAGTGTGGGCTGATTCTCTTCCTTCTCACATTTTCCCTTTTCTATGAAACAGGACTAACAATTACTTAATCTACCTGACCCACCAGGATGTTGTGAAATTCACATGTGAGAGAGTTTGAGGCAGTATTTTGAAGAGTAAAATGATATTATCATCAATCCTTTCTAATTAACTCAGATAGTGGAGTTTATCATCAGTTCATTTCTCAATGTCAGGATTATGAGATCAGCTGCAGGTAACAGGAGAAAACACAAGGAAAGTCTAAATGCGGTTGTGTGGGAATCATATCACATTTCCTCATTGACTTGAATGATGAATAAAAATTATAATCAAAGTCTTTTCTCAAATTCATTGGAATCGTGTTATGAGAAAAAATAGCTGGGTAATAGTTAAATATCAGAGCAAATTTTTAAGAGGATTTTCTCACATGGAACAATTTGATTTTTTTTTTTTTTTGGAATAAAATAGTTAAATTCCAGGCAAGAAATCAACTCATATACTATAAATTGGACGCCTTGCAGTTAGATTCCTGTGAGATAGAGGTAAGTATATCTTACAACTTGGCTGGCTTTCTAAATGCTGTCTTTAGAAACAGAAAACTATTATTTCTAACTGAAAGGCCAAAAGATAATATCTATATTCCAAAACCAGCCTCCATTTACCTCTTCCAGGAAGCCTTCTCTGACTAACCAGAAACTCTGCTAAATGTTTTCTTGTGCAATATCATACCAAGCAGACTTGTGTTTTCTGTTTCTTCTTAGATTGCTGTTACTCCATTTGTTTCTCTCTAGATGCTTGGTAACATGTTATTTACTCATAAAATTATTCACTTCTGTTTTGGTAAACGAATATTTGTTTTTTAAAACATCAAAGCATTTGGCCCGTGTTCTTTCTTATCTCATAATTGTTTGTCTGTTCAACACAGGATTTTAACAAAGGCAGTTAGTACTTGATGTGTTTATTTTGTTCTCTGTCTGAGGGGGAAAATGCTGTTCATCTGAACTCTTCTTTAAGTTTTCTGAACAGGGAGTTTGCCATTTACCCCACAGAATCTATGGATGTGTGTATAGCGCTTGCTTTCTTTTGGTAAATGGAGACCAAAATGTTGGTCTACTGGTAATTATGATGCTCAGAGTTTTCTGTGAGCTTTGTGGCTTACCTTAGAACTGAGGTTTTAAGTTTTAAAGAAAATAAGCCAAACTAATACCAGAATACTCCAAATCTTCCTGTGAGCCTTCTCTCCTTGCCTCTGGCTAGATTTCCCCTATCAACATGGATCCCTTGTTCTCTTCTGAGAGTCAGAGGTTTGTTTTCTTTTCTCTTGAAGTGAAAATGAAAGTGGTTTTAGAGGTTGTGAACAGCTGAGGAATTTTAGCATTGGGGGGCCAGCTTCTTCAGCCTAATCATGGGTGGTTCTCCTGTGAGAAGACCAAGAGAAAACTTGCTAAGTAGGTCTTTTTATGATTATTGAACTGAAGAAAGAACTGTATATGTTGGAGATTTAAAACCCAGCATGAATCTTAGCTGCAGGGGCTCAGCCAGCATTGAGTCATCCGTGTGAACATCTCTTAAACACAGCTGGTTTGAGATGTCTCTCCATCCCTCGCCACATTCTATGTTCTTTATTTCAGAAATAATGGACAGAATTGTCAAGAATCTGTGAAACTCAGATACTAGTTTCTAGTTTCAACTTCTGTAATAGTATTTAAATTTTCCATCACTGGTATTGGCTTAAAGTAAGAAAATATACAAGTATTTGGTATGTACCCAGACAGACAGGGATTCTGTTCTGTCATGTGGTCTAAGAATTAAAAGAAAAATACCTTACCCATCATCTGATTCAGTTCCCTCATTTAGCACATGAGAAACAGAGAAAGATGAAGGGCCTTATAGGGATTTGGATGCTTTTCCCTGGGAAGACATTGATAGTGAGGACACTTTGTCTGTATTTCCCCCTAATTTAGATGATAATTTGCCACACTCATGACAGTAACTTTTACCAGGATGATTGATTTGATGTTTATGAACGAGAGTAGTTGGTTTTAAAATCATCAACAAGATATGGTTACACTGGTGTGAATTTAGAATGTTTTGTGTATTGTGAAATCGTCCAAAACTTTCTTTGGAGTCTTCCAGTATGAAGCTAAATCTTTGAATCAAAAGGCATGCTTCATGTATAATTCCAGCAAAGAAATATGTGGATTTGGAGCTGGGATTTTCCTTTGATTCTATTGATTCCATTTTTAATATTAGCTACAATGTGATTATGACACATTTGTATGGCATACCCAGCTAGGTGCGATTCTCATTTGTGACACCAGACTATTCTGCCACTGCAAACATGGCTGTAAACAGACTGAGCACCAGAGCTCAACATAGCCGCTTTTCATTGTACCACCAACACTTGGTACTCTTTTTTTTTTTTTTTTTTTTTTTGTCCTCTTATAACCTTCATAACAAGTTGTTTAACTTTCTTACACTGATTTCTTCTCTGTAAAATTGGGAATAACAAGTCCGTAACATAGATGTTATGAAAATAGAGTGAAATTAGGGTCCTAAAAATACTATAAGTATTCTCTGGAACTTTGTATTCTGTAAGTTCTTGAAGCAATGTGAAAGTTTGGAAAGAAATTATTGAACGTCATTGATTCCCAAACCTGCCATGATCTTAAAACATCAATGTGTTCATTCCTGAAACTATTTACAAATAGCAATCTCTGAACCATTCTTGTTTTTCAATATTTATGGACATATTCCACAACTTTCCTGAATGTAGTATTTTTCAACATTTTTTATATCATGGCGCACTCAAACCTATAGTTAAACTTCTGTAGCACACTTAAATTATGTTGATTAAAAAGAAGAGTTTTTTAAAACAAAAATACACTTACTGTGCTTTGAACTTCTTTCAAAAATAATTAATGATCTTGAAGGCTATAACCCAATTATAGCACAAGAATATGGGGAAAGGAGCAAGGGAGGGGAGGGAATGGGGGAGGAAAGGTGGAGAGAGGGTAAATGGTGGGCTCACACTTACGGTGCATCTTAGAAGGGTACAGGTGAAACTTACTAAATGCAGGATACATATGTTTTCATACAATAACCAAGAAAATCCCATAAAGGTTATGTCAAACAGTTGGATGAAAATATATCAGATTGTATATGAAGCCAGCACATTGTACCCCATGATTGCACTAATGTACACAGCTATGATTTAATTTAAAAAAAAGTAATTAATGATCTTCACAAATTTTGGCGGCACACTGAAGATCCATCATAGCACGCCAGTGTGTTGTGGCACACAGATTGAAAACCACTGTCTTAATAATACATTCAGACATCTAGAAGTTCATTTCATGTTTATATACTCTCCTTACACTGGAAGACAAGACTTTCCACCATGGATATGCCCATATTTACACTGTCTTCTCAGTTATATTTTGTCCTGGTCAAGGTTGGTCGGTACCTTGACAAAGAGCCAGAAATCCGCCTTCCTTGTCTGTGATTATTTCTCCTGGTTCCTGTCAAGGAACTAGCTACTCTGATAAACTTCCCAAATGCTTTCTGAACCTGTCCAACAATTTTCTGAAAATCAGCATGACCTGCCAATACTCCTCCTCTCTTGAGATGGTACCATCTAGCTTTGAATTATAAATCATCACTGTTTGTTTCCTCTTCTGTAAGATCTATAAAAGCATTCCTCCCTCTGTGTCTTCTTAGTAGATATTTCATAAGAATTAATGAGATAACGGCTATTTCCTGAGCTCTCGGGGGGTGGGGGGGGAGGGTGGGGCTTGTGATGGGTTCAGCAGACACTAGTCTGTTGAAATTTCCTGGTGCCAAGAGCCTTCGGCATTGATTGTAATTTGGTCACTTTGGCAAGGATCATAGCTGTAATTCTCAAAGCCCAGACTTTGTGTCTCAGTTTGTTGAGGAGGGGAGAAGGGTGGAAGAAGAATATTGTTTGGAAGCCTGACCATAAATTTTTAGAGTTTTCATAACCTGTTGCTTTCCAAGTTTATATTATTTCAGCTTTTGTGTACAAAGATAATTTCTCTGGGCTCCCTTGGTGTAAGATATGTGCATTGGGTTTTCCCCTAGAGTGGGAATAAGGCTGTCTGCCCCTTTACACTTCTCATGTGTTTGATGAATGGGCAGTGGGGTTAGGGGTTATCATCTATAGACGTGAGTGAAATAACTTGCCCATGTGTTGATTATACTAATATATGACCTTGGGGTCATTAGTGTTGTGTCCACAGACTCCTTGAGTGATATCTGGAATGATCAGTGCTTTCCTGTTCTTCATTTTAAAAGCCTGGGACTGGCCAAATTTCCCAAAAGGAAGCAGGAGCTTCTACTCCATGACAGGCGCCAGTTTACAAAAATTCCACCTTGTAAATTTTATTTGGAAATGAGACAGCCCCCAAAGTTAAGCTGTACATTTACTTTATTTGATTTTTTTTTTTAAGAAAAAGGTGGTTAGGACATGTCAAATACGGGTATCAATGATTCTTTCAGAATGTTGAATCTGAATATTATCCTTGGAGTTCAGCTGTGTTTTTCTTGTTGGCTGTTAAACAGTAACTTCATCTGGATTTTTGTCCCTGGCCAGCACAGAATCACTGGGATGCTCATTAGCAATCCCAAACCACAAGAGGGCACCTCAGAATGCTGAGAGACAAAGATAAATTCACAGGTACCCTAGAACACCAAGGAAAAATGGAACCTAGAAGAAATAACTGCTCCTCGGCACCCTCTTTACTTTTGTGAAATCTCTTCACTGTGGACCTTGAGGCCACACTTAGCAGAAAATTACCCACACAGTATTTAAGAGCCAAATGCATATTAGAAAGGCTTATAGGTATTCGTAGAATAAAAAATCATTAGTAGGCATAGTTCCAGTGCTCAGAATGAGTGAGTACAGTATGAAAGTTTATGAAGTGTTAGTCTTAGCTCCTTTGGGACCCATTCTGGTGTTCTCTCCCTACCCCCTTACATCTTTCGAATCTTCTGTGTCTGAAGAGAAGGAGGATTTATTTGAAGATAGATTGGGTTGTCTAATTGGAAAACACAAAGTATGATTAGATGTTATATGCAATGCTATGAGAGACCTCATTCTAAATATTTGTTTACAAAAAATATTTATCCTTTCCTCTTAGTTGAAGAAAGTTTTAAATCTCGCTTGTATTTTTCTGACCCTCCTCCATTTATCCTCAGTACAGGCTCTTTTCTCAGACGGTAGCCTGGGCTGGAGCAGGACAATCAGGTGATGCTGAGTGCCTCTCCTGGGACCTTGATGGTGGCAGTGGCTCCACTGGCTTGTAGTTTTAAGCTTGGAGTGAAGCTATAACTAGAATAGGGATGGTCCTATATGAATACAAACCCTCTATACCTGTGGTCCCCCATCCCCTGTGGAGTGGACCACATAGCATCACCTCCTGAGCTCTGCTTCCTACTCCAACCCCAGCCTTCTTGGAAAAAAATGTCTTCCATGAAACTAGTCCCTGTTCCCAGAAATGTTGGGGACCATAGCTGTAGACAAACCCAGGTCACATGGATGCTTTCAAAACTGAACTTGTAAATGCTACACATGTTGTGTTGCACACAAAGGTCAAAGCCTGGACATGCACTTACAAGCACATGCTGGATATGGGCAGAGGAAAGTCTTCCCAACCTTGCATTAATGAATATTTAGTATCATTCCATTGAAGATGACAAATGTAAATTTCACTAGGAGGGATAGTGCTAACGCTAAATGAGTGGTTTTTGTTTAAGCACCTGGCATGTATTAATTTAATCTTCACAAGAATCCAGTTATATGGTTACTATTATTGATCCAGTTTTGTAGATGAGAAAACTGGGTAACTTGCCCAGCACCACACAGTTTTGTAGAGTGAAGAAATGATTCTAATAACAACCCTAGAGCTTGTGTTCTTAATTACTTGACAGATGTTCTGTTAGTCTGAATTTAACTGGAAGTCCTGACTCTAAGTTCACTTAGCAAAGCCTAGATTTTGTTTTCCAGTCATTCTATAGTGAAAGAAGCTTTGGCTTTGACGTCAGTAGACATGGTTTCTACTTCTGACTCTGACACTAACAAAATATTGAGTCCTGAGCAAGTCCTTTAAATTCTCCAGGTCTTAGATTTCTCATCTGTCAAAAAATAAACTTTAATTAGATGAGTTCCAGGATTTCCTTATTAATTCTACCTTGCAGATGAGGACACTCAGGATCCACCAACTTTCATTTTACTTATTCGAGGGCAGGTAGATGAGGGAATTACACATGAACCAGCATCTGAGTGCTCAGACCTAGGCACATGTTGATAGATCAAGCTCTCCCTTTAGGGATCATTAGCATGTCATAGGAGTCACAGGAAGTTCAGGAAATAATTGTTATGGTTTTAATAACCCCCCGATTTAAGAGACATATATATACTGGAGAATTTTTGACTACAACAAATTTCTTTATGCACCAGAGCATTGAAGGACTGAAAATACAGTAGAGAAAGCTGCAGTGGAAATCGGGAGGCAGAGATATGTCTTGAAGGCAACTAGTTAGCAGGTGTGTGTCCAGTCATGTTGCGACCCTTCTGACCTTAGTTTCTATAACTAAAAGGGCATCCGGAAGGGACGTTTTCAAATATCTTGTCCAGATGCAACATATCAGAACATACGTGTATGTGGACACCTTCCTGGAATGCAAATGGAATGAGACGGTGAATTTGGATCCTTGCCTGGTCAATGAGCAATATGGGATGTACTGCAAGACAGACTCACAACCATGGTATTTCTTGCTTTGAAAATAGAATACTCCCAGACACAATTGTTTGTACACAATAGGAATGCATGTGGCTGCCATGGGTCAAGCTAGCCAGTCCATTGGGCTGATGTATCCCTTCGTCACCCTTTCCCCTGCCAGCAGAGTTTCCAGGGTCCAGAGGCCAAGAGTTGAGGTTACACCAGATGAAGCTGTGCATTTACTTCCCCTAGGATAGTCCCTTTTGACCCCAGCACTGTGGCCACACTTCCAATTTTTCATAAAATCCCTTTGTCCCAAAGCTTGATTTCCTTTAGGCCTAACCTGATTTATCTCCAGCTGAGGCTAATTTGCATGGCTGTAAACACGGGCCTTACAAAGCTCACCAACTGTGATAAAAGCAGAGGAAACCTGAGACCACTAGAAACTCAAAAATTTGCCTCTGTATCCAAGCCTAAGTCTGAGCCACACCTCAGCCCAGGGGGCTTCCAGTGTGCAGCAGTGAGAGACATGTTATTCTGATTGATCTGATTAGGGCAGCAAGGTTAGCCATGGTCAATTTACAAAGACAGTATGAGAAGAAATCATGTGTGCAGCCCTGTTAGGGGTCATCGAGGCCCCTGCCAGAAGTTATGAAAAGCCACAGCTCTGCCAAGATTATTATCAAATCCCCCCAGAGGGGTTCAAATGGGATTGGAGGTTTAGGGTCCTCTCCAGTGGAGTGAATGACAAAAAGATTGGACTGGGAAGAGCTAGTGAATCCCACTTGCTTCCAGATGGATTTCATAGCAGCCAAGTCTTTTCCATGTGAGTGGGAGAGCGGGGAGTTCCCCAGCACAGTTTGAGGGAGACTAGCTCTAGCTTTTCATTGCAAGGGGGAGAGGAGGGTGGAAAAGCCAATTTGAGATGGGCGTTAGGCTCTGCATTGACCCCCAGAAGCAGCCAGATGGAACCTATTGGGCGTTGTGATCCCTTTCTTCACCGCAAGAGTGGTTTAATTGAAATCTGGCTCCAGGCCCTGGTTACTAAATAACCTGAGTTTTAGTGTTTTCATTTTCATTAATTAACTTTTACGCTAGGCACCTTATTAGTCACATTAGGCATTTTGCATGTGCAAAATATCCTAGGAGGTGAGAAGGGGCTCTTTAAAAATACTATAGAGCTGACAGTACCAGGGGGTTAATTCATGACCTAATTATCACATCACTTTTTACTTTCCTGTAGCCACTTGTACAACTTCCTTAGTTTAAAATATGCACAAAAACCAACTTTCAAAGTGTGTTTTCAAATAGTTATTGCATTCATATTGATCCTGAAGATTTTGGATCCCTCAGCGTCAGTGTGGTTCTCTTCCTTCCTGTACAATTCAGTAACACAAATGTTACTTGCAACACTGGGATAGGTATATTAGTTAACAAAGGAAGACTCATTTAAAATCAGGCCAACTGAAAGCCATATTTCATGAGCTGGGCTCATTATAAATAGATCACTCTATACAATTATCATTTTACTAATGGACAAAATGAAACATTGAGATGGTTGCTCAGAGAGGAATGTGATTCAGAATATGGCAGTATAATGCATAAAACTATGTCTGGGATGTACTAGTAAGAAAGACACTGGAGAGATTGGGCCATGCAATGTTTTTGTTGTATATACGTATACTTTTGGGATATAGAGATATCTGAAAAATCCCAGACTTATGGGCCCCAACCATTACTTGCCACTAAAGGAAAGGATGAGCCTCTGAGGCTGACGGTGTGTGGAGAAGGAGGTAGGACTCACAGATGTGTGCAGAGGTCACACTCATCAGCAGAGAGCTTGGTGTTTGCCTCAGAACAACAGGAAGCCAATGGCGAAGCTGTTGCACAGGCTGAAGTCCAGGTTTCAGACATACTTCTTCATACAGCACACTCTGTACAGAGTCACAACTAGGCTAAGTGTGAAGGTGGTAGTACGGTAGGGCAGCAGGAAGATCAGGAAACCCACAGGTCTGCCTTTTCTTTTTGAATCATCACTTTATTCATGCAGCAATTCTCTTCATCTTTCTAAGGCTCTTTTGTATAGTTCCTTCATCTATAAACTGAAAATAGTATTAGTACCTACTTGAAAGGGTGGTTGTGAGGATTAAAATAAAATATTTTATGTGACATGTTTAGGCTGGTGCTGGCACATAAGCATTTGCTGCTTCCATTGTGCCATCCCCACCATCGTTACCATCAGCAAGAGTAGGAAAAGTAATAAGGAAACATCCTTTAGTGTTACCCCCAAAGGAGAACAGAAAGGCGGATTATAACCAGAAGCCTCATCTCTCATTCACTGGTGGCTCCTGGACCCCAGAGAGCTAGCTGAAATCCATTTACCCTATGATTTTTGTGTTTCTCCCCTGGGGTCAAAACTATGCAGTTAAAGCAAGTGAATTTTAGCCAGATATTCAGAGATAAATTCCCTTAACGGGTGCCAAGAGAAAAACCATGCAATAGAACAAAAAGTGGATAAAATACGTCTCCATTTTCTACTTCTATTTTTATTTGTTTTTTTCTTTTTTTTTTGGTTTTCAAGGTAATCTATGTGTGGCATAATTTTATGGATGTCACCTACCAGCAGGTGACATAATGTGACCTCTTTAAATCTTCATATAATGTGATAGGCTATAAATGAATAAACATAAACATGTATAAAAGCTGACTTAGGTGATAAAATTCTTAAAGTATGTTATTTTATGTTGGCTTCTCTATGAACAATTAGATTGAATTAACTACTATATAGTATTTTTTACATTTTATCAATGTAATATGTGAATATAGTTTAAAAATTCAAACAGTAGTAATACTTAAGAAAAAGCAAAAATTATGCAAATCTCAGCATATTTTAAGAAAGTTTTCATACATACCATACCCTTTGATCAAAATGAAGTTAGAAATCATAGGCCAATAACAAAAAACTTAAACATTTCAATATCAAAAAACCTGCCTTACCTTTCTAAATTCATAATCACACCATCAATAAGTCATGGGTTAAGAAATTATAATTGAACTCAAAAAACACTCGTAACAAAAAATAAAAATACTCAGTGTCAAGACTCATAGGATATTGCTAAGATGTGTAACCATGAGTGTTAGAAGAGAAAAACAAAAAATGAATTAAGTTTCCTCAAATCAATAATTATAAAAAGAAAAACAAGCAAAAGAAATAAGAAAATGGCAGTGCCTGTAGCTCAGGGGGTAGGGTACCGACTACATGCACTAGGGCTGGTGGGTTCAAACCCAGCCCCAGCCGGCTTAAAACAAAAAAAAAGTCAGGCATTGTGGTGGGTGCCTATCCTAGCTACTTGGTGGGGCTGATGCAAGAGGATCGTTTAAGCCCAAGAGTTTGAGGTTTCTGTAATCGGTGATGCCACAGCACTCTATGGAGGACAACAAAAGTAAGATTCTATCTAAAAAAAAAAAAAAGGAAAAAAAAAACAGAAGGAAATACTAGGTTGAAAAACAAGAAAAAGCTATTTTTGTATGGTTTATAATTTTGTATGGTTCAGCCTATCCAATTTTAAAGTTAAGAATGGAATTAAAAAATTTTTAAATACTATACTGAAGATTGATAAAGATAAAAGTTTTTTCTTTGAAAATATATTTAAAAACTGGAAAATTGAGCAAAACAAACTTAAGTAAAATTATGAGGAAGGTAAAGAGTTTGCAACTACAGACACAATGGAAATGTGTCAGATAATACCCTGAGTAAACTTTCATTAAATGAAAGTAACGTGAAATAAGTTCCTAGAAAAAAAATACATGATGAAAACAGTCAAGAAGAAATAGAACACCCGAATGTTCCTATAAATATTAAGAAATTTAAATCAGAAGTTTAAAATCTTCACACAAAGTGCTAGGCACCCAGGCTGTTTTATTACACCAAACATTTCCTTCTTTTACAAAATATTTCAGAGACCAGAAAATCATGTTCAACTCAAGGCTAATAATATATATAAATATAATCTTGGTAGTGCTACTAGGCAAGTCCAGGAAGTAAAAGAAAAATGCAGGCCAGTTTTTCTCATTAATATAGATGTAAACATCTTTATGAGAATATTAGCAAACTGAATCCAGAACTGCATTAAAAAAGTTTAATGGTTAAATGTGATTTATTCCAGACAAGTAAATCTCCTTCAAAATTAGGAAATTATTTCATAAGTTATTAAATAATAAACTGTTAATTCTATAATTTTTCTTCTTTTAATCTGTTATTTCAAAGATGAAGTAAAAGCATTTGATTAAATTTGATTATGATTCATAGTGAAATTTTGTAGATAAGTACAAGTTGAAAGTGTCTTTAGTCTCAAAAAGAGTGCCTACAAGAGGGATACGACAAAGGCTTATTTGGTGAAAATGTGAAAGTTTTCTTTCTAAGAGCAGGATGAAGTAGGAATATAGTACTCACTTCTACCTCTTTTGTTTAACATAGTAGATATCCAAGCAAGTGTAGTAGGCAAAGAAATGAAATAAAATATACTGGAAAAGAAGAAATGAAGCCATTTTGTTTACAGAAATTGATTTATTTGGTATAGAAAAATTATATTGACAAATTCTAAAAATAAGAGAACATAGTAAACCTGCCAGATATAAGATCAATATATAAAGAATTGCATTTTTATACTAGCAATAAGTAATGGAAAATCCCATTTAAACACCATTCTAGGAACATAAAATATCGAGGAATAAATCTAAGAAAATACCATCAAAATTGAATGTAGAAAATTATCAAACTTTATCAAAAGCATTGAAGTGGACTTGATAAAAGGAAGGACTTGATACATATGCATTCTTTATGTACATAGCAAAGCCAATATTATAAAGACATCAATTCTCCCAAAATTGATTTCTAGTTTCAAAGTAATTCCAATACAAATCTAAACAGGATTATTTGGGATCTAATAAACTTACTCTAAAAATTTGTATGGAACTGCAAAGATTCAAAAAGAACCTAAAAACTCCAAAAAAGAAAAGTAAACGAGAGGCTTACTCTATCCTCATATCAAGGGAAAAAAAAATAATAGGCAGTAAGGTAGTAATTGTCACAGGAAAAAAAGATGAGGGATCAGAAATAGATCTGTGCATATATGGAAATGAATACACGTTAAATATGGTATCTAAGATCAGTGGGCAACACTGACTGTCCAGAAATGTGTTTTAAAAATTGAACATATATAGCAGAAAAGGAAAGAAAATGGATCTCTACCTCGTGTCATGATTAAAATTAATTCCAGATGTCTCAAGCACATAAATGAGAGAGAAAAAAGTAAATGGATTTAGTAAAGGATATAGGACAATATCTTTTAAGCTTACATGGAAAAAATACAGAAGGCCCCAAAGATCTTTAACTATATTTAAGTAAAATCACATCAATAAAGAATACCTGCTCATCATAAAATCACCACAAAGGAGACATGTCACATGTATTACTAAATATGAATTATTATCCAAACTTTATGTAGAATTCTTAACCAATCCGCAATAAAAAAGTCAACTTCCTGGACGGTGCCTGTGGCTCAAAGGAGTAGGGTGCCAACCCTATATGCCAGAGGTGGTGGGTTCAAGCCCAGCCCCGGCCAAAAACCGCCAAAAAAAAAAAAAAAGTCAACTTCCTGAAGAAATATGGGGAAAACGTATGGACAGACTTGTCAGGTAGTGAATGGCCAATAAACATATGAAAGGATGGTCAACAAATCAGCAATTAAGAAATGCAAAATAAAACTGAAGTGGGATACCATTTTAGATCTACCAGCTTGGCAAAACTTAAAAAGTATAACTGTGAAATAGTGAGAGGGTGTGCAGGAATAGCAAGTCTTATTGCTGATAATGAGAGAGTTACTTGTTCCTCTCTAGGAAACAGTTTGTCTCTAGTCAATGTGAATAGGTATATACTCTCAGCCCAGTTTTGCACATTTTACAAGGAGGAACATATGAAAATGTTTGTGAGGACATAATAGGAAATTCTGAAAATAATTCCTGTCAGTGTTAGAGGACACAAACTGAGCTATAGTCATCCACTAGTATGCTACGTACATGGCTTTCAAAAAGAGTGAACCACAGTCGAATGCATTCACATTCATGATTCTGCAACAAGAAATTCAATGAAAAAAGTAAGTCTCAAAAACTGATTACATTGGTCTAAAGTTCAGAAACATGAAGAGCTGAAGATTTTTGTGGAATTATTTATTTATGGCAAAAGTTCAAAAAATAGCAAAATATAGTCAATGTGAAATTCAGAAAAGTGATTCCTTGGAGGAAAATCGTGGGGGAAGACAGAGGACATTTAAAAATATTAGCAGTTCTCAATTTTTTTTTAGTTTTATTTTTAGTTTTTATTAAATTATAACTTCGTACATTGATGCATTTATGGGGCTCGGTACTGCTTTGATATATGATGTGAAATGCTTACATTGAACAAGGTAACATCCATCGCAATTGTACTCATTTCTTAATAGTTTTGAAATGTACCATTGCATCCTGCACGTTAGGTGAGGCCCCCCCAAATACCCCTTGTCCTCCCATATCCCCCCTCCTCTCCTCTCTCTCCTTTTCCCTTCTACTTTCTGGACTATAGTTCTGTTTTGCCATTCATATGAGTGTGTAGGTGGTTATGTATTGATTTCATAGTAGTATTGAGTACATATTGGATACTTTTTTCCCCATTCTTGAGATACTTTACTAAGAAGAATGTTCCAGCTCCATCCAGGTAAACATCAAAGATGTGAAGTCTCCATCTTTTTTATGGCTGCATAGTATTCCATGGTGTACATATACCACAATTTGTTAATCTATTCATGAATCAATGGGCAATTGGGCTATTTCCATGTCTTGGTTATTATGAATTGGGCAGCAATAAACATTCTGGTGCAAACGTCTTTGGTGTACAATAATTTTTGATCATCTGGGTATATAACCTAGTAGAAGAATTGCAGGATCGAACAGTAGGTCTACTTTTAGTTCTTTGAGTGTTCTCCAAACTTCTTTCCAAAAAGGTCATATCAGCTTGCATTCCCACCAGCGCTGTAGAAGCATTCCCTTCTCTCTGCATCCACACCAACATCTGTAGTTTTGGGATTTTGTGATGTGGGCTAATCTTACTGGAGTTAGATGACATCTCAAAGTGGTTTTGATTTGCATTTCTGATGATGAAGGATGATAAGCATTTTTTCATGTGTTTGTAGGGCATGTGCCTGTCTTCATCAGAGAAGTTTCTGTTCAAGTCTCTTGCCCACATAGAAATGGGGTTATTTGGGTGGTGCCTGTGGCTCAGCAAGTAGGGCACTGGCCCCATATGCTGAAGGTGGTGGGTTCAAACCCAGCCCTGGCCAAAGACTGCAAAAAAAAAAAAAAAAAGAAAGAAATGGGGTTATTTATTCTTTTCTTATTGATTAGTTTTAGTTCTCTGTAGATTCT